>JBBMOE010000005.1:16651885-16852503 GCA_037975065.1 Chaetodon trifasciatus
ATTCTCAGTGTGTTTTATTTTCAATCAATAAATTTACCGTCGCAGCTACAACTCACGTGTGTAATGAAGCCTTCATTGTTTGCATTTACAGTTGCTAAGTGCCTTATTCTTATTTATGTAATACAACATACAGCATAAGCACAAGAGTTTACATCTAGCCTTTTGTTCTGAGATTCACAATATGCTTTTATTTCTCTAAATATATAGAAATAAATATAATAGTAAATAAGGAACTATAAGTGGAAAAACTCTGGGAACCCCTGAAAGTTTAATCTATATTTACTCATTATGCTGTTTTATGTAAAAATTTAATCTGAAAAGTAACTACTTAAGCTATCAAATAAATGTAGTGAGCCAAGGTTCCTGCCACCCTCTTAATTGGTTTAATCATTAAGGGAAAGGGAAGGGAATCATTAATCATCACTTTTTGTCTTGAAAATAATTAAAGTTAAATTTCAATTAAGATTTTGTGTTGGTGTTATTTTACAAAAAATTAAGGTCTTTTTTTCAGTGTACTCAAAACAAACAAACAGTAGTTCTAAATATCGGCTATCGGTTTCGCTTGATTATTAATAATCGGTGTCGGCCCTGAAAAATCCATATCAGTCGATATGTACTACTAAAACTGTTTTTGCCATCCAACTGGTCCTATTGCAAGAGGATAGTAATGACCACGGCAGTGGTTTTTATACTTTTCATCATTAAATTAGATTTGTTTCAGGTGATCACCTAGTACCCCATTAAGGTGTGCTTGTATTGGAATTCAACAGACACTGGAATGGAATGCTGTCATACATGTAGAGATGCTGATTTCAGAAAAATTTGCAGTGGTCTCTTAATTTTTTTCAAAGCTGTATGTAGATAAGAAAATAAGTGAAGAGTATGGCTGAGTCACATTGGTGCAACAAATCCTTCAACATACATATCTGATGAGCAACCCTTCCTACTTTTGAAGACAAAATGATAAATAGATAACATAAAAATTAGTATTGAATCAATTACATAAATGTAGATAACAAAATAATTGTATAATTCAAAGGAAAAAAGAACAGGTGATAAATAAAATCAGCTTCCATCCAGTCATGCTTCCAGCACTCTGGCCCAGTGGAAAAGATTGCTGCATTGTTTCAAAGTGAGACATGAGAGGATGCAAGTGTTTGTAAATTTTCATTTTCACTTGGATACTGAGGTGTGTTGACTGTGAGTTGTGTTGCAGGCAGTGTGGGCGCTGGGGAACATTGCAGGAGACAACGCTGAGTGCAGAGACTACGTGCTCAACTGTGGCATCCTGTTGTCTCTACAACAGTAAGTGTCTAGTGTCACTCTGTCTGAGTGTGAAAAATATTATAACGACTGAATCCTGTACTGTCATATCCAGGCTACTCGCCAAGTCCAACCGTCTCACAACAACCCGTAATGCAGTGTGGGCTCTGTCCAACCTCTGCAGAGGAAAGAACCCACCACCAGATTTTGCCAAGGTGAACCTACCTGTCATAACTAAATTGGAATGCTGGAGCCCATTTCCCTTATTTCTGCTTGCACTGTTAATTCTTGAGTTGTTCATCCAGCTGTGGTATTAAACTGCCCGTGTCTTTGTTATCTTTGTCTCTGGTGTGTGTCAGGTGTCTCCTTGTCTAAGTGTATTGTCCAGGCTTCTGTTCAGCAGTGATCCAGATGTGTTGGCTGATGCTTGCTGGGCTCTGTCCTATCTGTCTGATGGTCCTAATGAAAAGATCCAGACGGTCATTGACTCTGGGGTGTGCCGCAGACTAGTGGAGCTGCTCATGTAAGGAACTGGCAGGTCCACGTTATCACGTAGGCTCAAATGTGTGCGACAGGGCATGACCAGGTGTCCTGTCATGGTAAAATTACAGACAAGGTAGATGTGACTCAATTATTTTCTCTTTGGACACCTCAGGTTGCATTAGCATGTTTATACTGAAAAAGTAAAAATGGCAAGCTGTGTCTAACAAGTCATCCACTTTTAATTGTCTGTTGTCAGTATTACATTTGAGTTCATTTCAGTGGTAAGTTACCTCGTACGTATGAGTGTGAAGCAGAGTGTCATTGCTGTGGTTGCCTGCAGTTTAATGTACCTTTCACACTGCTTTAGAATAGTGATTTAACTGTGAGCTGGATCTATATTTAAAGGAACATCCTGTTGTATTTCCCATAAATGTGTCAGTATGGGTCATGACAACTTTGCACTTGCCCCCGCCACCTCTATTGTAGAGACTGGGGTAAACAAGGACTTGCACAAAACAACATGTATTGGGTAAAGCTGTGAGAAACTCTTACAACTTTCTAAATAAACCTGACTTGTAGGTGACTCATTTTAAATATTGGCCTGTGAGTCTGGTTCAAAGTGAGCACAGAAAGTAACACCCTGGAATGGACATGTTAGCTAACTGTATAGGGACTCACATTTGTGGCAGCTTGCTGACTTTTTCTCTTAATTAACATAATGATTGTAATGGTGAATCATTGTAGGTCAAAGAGAATTTATACCCAGGTGCTTGTATTTCTGTGCTGTCCTTCACATAAAATTATGTTTATGTTGACATGTTTTCTTACTGTATGGAGAACTGACTGGTCCAGCTGGCCACAGTCTTTTCTTCCAGTTGATTTTGGGGTGGTAAAACACAGTCAGCAGATCAATCATGTTGATCAGAGCCACAAATTCCTTTCATTTAACTTAGTTCCACACCTGCTGCCTGTCCTCTATCATCCATGGGCAGATGTATTTTCCAAGGCTGGCATTAAAAGGTCCCACTGTCCACAGCAAAGCTTTTCCTCCTCAGTCAGCTGTGGAGAGCAGTGACTGCAAGAACACCAACCTCTTAATGTATATTGTCTTTTGGTCCATTATTTGGGTCTGCTCTTCCATTTGATTTAGCTCTTTGTCTGTGTACTCTGGTTTGAATAAATACAGTCAACCATCAAAGTAAAATGACTTAAGATCGTTTTCATAATAGTCCATGGAATTATCTGCGAGTTAGCTGTAGTCAGTTTCCTTAGAAGGCAGTGTTACAGTGAAAATAAAATAGACAAATCCCTGTGTGCAGATGAATATGCAGGGTGATCAGGTCATCCAGCAAGCTGCCCCAGATGTAGATCCCTATGCAGTTTGCATAGTTTGGTGTTTACAGAGCTGTACACTGAGGCAAGTGTTTAAAGATGTATTGATGTGAAAATCTGCTTTATTTGGAAAGCTGTATGATGTTTACACACCATGACCCAATATAAGCTTTTTTGTGTGTTGCTGAATATCTGCAAGAGAGCTGGTGAGAGCAAAATTAACATGACCTATCCAGTCACAATAGCAAATAATAATGGGAAATACTAAATAGATAGTATACATAGTTTGAATTATACTGAAATTTCCCTTTAAAGTGTTCATCTAATTAAGTGTTCATCTAATAAACAAGTATGGTCGTGGCCACAGTGCAATTGTCTTGAATTAAAATAGTTAGTGTTTCTGCTGTTTATTTTGTCAGTGGAAAGCCCTTAATCTGAATTCATTTTTGCCCAGATACAAGCAGAGCACAAATGAAGATGTTCATTATTGGACAAACTAAACAACACACAATTTCAGTTTCTCAATGTTTTGGCATGAAAACTGTCAAATTCTTAGAAATTGAATATTTGCTTAAAATTTTTATGATCAGTAGCTTTTGCTGTAATCTCAACTCTGTACACTGTGTGAATGTTTGTGTTTTTTATAGGCACAGTGACTATAAGGTTGTTTCTCCTGCTTTACGTGCAGTGGGCAACATTGTAACAGGAGATGACATCCAGACTCAGGTAGTGGCTCAGTTACTCACAGTAGACACTAATTCCCTCACTTTTTGTCCTCACTGATCTATTTGTAAGGGATCATACACAGTATTAGATGTAAATGATGCCATATGATGTCTGTTTGTATGTTTGTCATCTCAGGTAATTTTGAACTGTTCAGCACTACCATGTTTACTCCACCTCCTCAGCAGTCCAAAGGAGTCCATCAAGAAGGAGGCATGCTGGACAGTCTCCAACATCACAGCAGGAAACAGGGCTCAGATTCAGGTAAAGGCATCTTCACCTGAGAATAGTGTGTTGTCTGGAGAAGGGCTGCTGTTGTGTGTCTGTGTAGCTGACAATATTTCTTCTCTTGTCAGAATGTGATTGATGCCAACATCTTCCCAGTACTTATTGAGATCCTCCAGAAGGCTGAGTTCCGTACGAGGAAGGAGGCAGCATGGGCAATTACTAATGCCACCTCTGGTGGCACTCCTTCACAAATAAGGTACATTTACAAGTCAAACAACACTGGTTGTGTCTGATGTACTGAACACTGAGAATTCTTCCCTCATGGATAACGGGGAACATGATTGTAGGAATGCAGCAATGATGTTCCTCAGCTCAGCCACAGTTGGAGCCAGACCAAGATGAACACAAACAGTCAAGAGACATGATTTGATCTGCCTGTTAGTAATATTTTGACATTAAACAGGCTTGTATTTATAGATTGAAATTTGAAAAGGTTGAAACCAATTTGTAAAGATAAATTGAATATAAATTAAAATACATTATTCATCACTTCTCTTTGTGAGAACAGGTATCTGGTGTCTCTGAATGCCATCAAGCCCATGTGTGACCTGCTGACAGTGATGGACTCAAAGATAGTGCAGGTATCTCTGAATGGTCTGGAGAACATCTTAAGGCTGGGAGAACAGGAGGCCAAACAAAATGGAACAGGCATCAACCCATACTGTGCTCTTATTGAGGAGGCTTACGGTACAGCTCTGCAACATCACACTAACATCATAACTAACATGCCAACACTATATTAATATGTCACTTACACCAATACCTTCATTCAATTTTAACACATGACAGCAATTTACACATTTTGATGCTGGTTCTGAAGCAGAAATGCATCACAATTATGTTCTGGTTTTATAATCTGATAAGCCTGAGTTGCTAGTTTTCTTCTTATATGACACTTGTTATAGTCTCTGGTTGAGACCGACACCAATTAATCAATCCAGTTACTGATACATAACTGTTACATAACACATGCATCTTTTGATTGAAATTATTGAACGACAACCTCATTGAATAGTTGAATATCCAATAATTGTAAAATATGTACTTAAAATACAATATGTAATCTGTTTACATTTTTTTTAATTTTTTTTCATCCTACCCTACCTTTTAAAAGGATATGGCTTATCGTTTCTTATAATATAGACCATCCATTTAACCAATAAAAAGTGTAAAAACAGCGTACATACAAGAATGTCTGAAGCTTAATACATGAAAATGAGTTCCACTCCCACTTTATATTGTTACTGCAGCATTACAAGATGAAATAAACAAAGAAGTACATACTAAGTTTTGACTGTTGAATTGTTCTCATGTAGTCTAAAAATTATTTGTAATTGCTTTCACCCCTTCAGCATCAGCATCATTTAAAGTCATCCTGACCATCCAAAGTGTGACAAATAGCTGTGGAAACTACAGACAACTGTGAGGTGTCAACACCACCACCCACATGTAAAATGAAACACCATCTGTGTCATTCAGCCTGGCTTTTTCCAGGCACTTAACATCCACACCTTAACTCACAATTAGAAATATTTAATAGCTAATCCTTTCTTGTAGTGGACAGTTAGGTTTCACAACATTGTTATGTTAAAACTTAGCCTAGTGATAATGTAAGCATTTATAGAAATGAAATTTAGTAGTTCTTATGTACGTGCATTAGTTGTTGCTAAATATTTACACCTAGTTATTAACAGCTAAGAACAAAACAATTTTCCTGCTACAAGAATAAAAATGCAACATATGGCTGCTTGGAGTGGCTGAGCAAAATGAAAACTGACATTATATTCCCATACACCCAATTTAGCAACTCACTAGTTTGAAACTAGCTGGTAGTTACAAAGAATTTAAAATCTACTCTAAACACAAACTAAGTGACATATTCAGTCCAGTCCAGGTCATTTAACAAACAAATGATTTGTTAAAAAATCACTAACATTGCATGTTTTGCTCCTTAATGCTGCTTTAAACAAATTGTTAAACAACTAGGTTAGAACTTGTGTATGTGTGGTTGGACCCCTTCAGGCCTGGACAAGATTGAGTTCCTGCAGAGTCACGAGAACCAGGAGATTTACCAGAAGGCCTTTGATCTGATCGAACACTACTTCGGTGTCGAGGAAGAGGATGCCAACTTGGCTCCACAGGTGGACCAGAGTCAAGGCCAGTTCGTCTTCCAGCAACAGGAAGGCCCCATGGAGGGTTTCCAACTTTAACCCTGTCTCACCTTCACAGCCCAGTCTTCTTTCTGGTCTCTAAATCTCTGGCAGAGACAGCGGCTTACAGGCCTGCAAACTCTCCTTGGACCTGACTTCCTCTCTGCTGGGCCAGCTCAAACCGGCTCCTCCCCAGACCATCACTTCTACTATGTCCTTTCAATAACACCTACCCTGGAGAGATTTGTGCATGTGGGAATGAAAAGTGAGAGCACATTTGGCTCATTGAAGCTGTTTGAGACTGTGGGGGCCTGAATGGAATGCTCAGCTTTGCTGGTTTCCATCCTCCTGATACGATGTGTATGCCATGGAAAGCCAATTCTCCTGTTTCTTTAGTGCTACAGTATGATGCTCCTTTGACTTCCTGTGATTTATCATTCTAAATGAGGTTAATGATATTTGTTACAATTAGAAACTGCTGTCTCCAAATCAGCATCCATATCCCTTCTTAATGTGAAACTACCTCTTCAGTCTTTAGAAAGAAACCGCAAGGAAGGAAGGAAACGCTATAAATGAACAGATAAAACATCAGACATGTTTTTTTCCTTTCTTTTACTATGGCAAGAATCCAATCTTGACTAAAATGGTGGTGTTCAGATTCAGATTGTTGTGGTTGACCTGTCCGTAGGCAGGTAGTGGATGTAAATACAATCCTACTGTACATCCAGTAGTGTTGCCATTCTTTAAGTCTGATGCAGCTGCACATGCTCTCTGGACTCTTTCTACTTTCCTCTCATTTTAAAAGGATGTGATGAGCACCTGGAGACTCTGAGTCTTCTATTTATTTGTCTTTTGAGAGCTGTGGAGGAGCTCTTCTTTCTTTTCTCCACCCTCAGCTCTGACTGAAGGCAACTGCTTCTTGGATTATGTGAGGTTAGTTTGAAATCTGTGAATGTTGGCTATTCACTTGTGTTTTGCTGCTTATTTTAAATGTTCTTTATTTCAGAAAGCAGTACCAGAGCAAAAAAGGTGCTGTCTGTGTTACATGATGCAGTGTGTGCAACAATATTGCTCAGTAAATGATATTTTTGTTCCGTTTTGTAGTTTATCATTCTGAACTAGCAACATAATGTCTTAAATTATTTTTTCTGTCTGCAGACATTTCCTTGATGTGATGGGATTAAGTGACTGACTTGGGGTTTTGTATATTATATATACATGTCAGAAAGTGTAAAGTATTTAAGTCGCTGTGGGAAGATGTGATATGCAATTATGTTTTCGGATTGATATGCAGTTTGTAGTAATTCCAGTCCATCACTGCTTCTTCTTTATACAACCTTGAAAGTTTCTGTTTTATTTTGAGTAGGTTTGTGTCTTCTGAGATTTTGTCTCATATGCTTTGATTTTTATTTTTTCATGTTCTAATTTTGTGGTTGAAGTCTTACAATGGAACCAGACAGTTTTTCAATATGTGCACATTTGAGAACAGTAATTGGTGGAGAACCAAACATGAAATCAATCTATATTCATGTCAAATGGAAAATATTTGTATGCAGAAATTACATCAAGCATATTCAGTCATGTATAGTTTTCTAATATTTCTGGTTTGTATGATTGTATATAATTTTTTAGGTTTTGGTAGTGTTTTTGTTTTCTCCTGTTTAGGAATTAATTTGCTGTGTGCTTTTGGCTCTCAGTAGAAATTGCGTGTTAGAACTCCAGCAGCCTGCGTACAGGAGTGAATTACCGTATGCAGCCACAGTCTGTGGTTCCTACCATTGACTGGATCACAGGTTTGACAGTGAAGCCAGGAATCATGCCTGGTTCTTTGTGGGGAGTGTCCACATACACTGTGCAACAAGAATTAATAAATTGATCCATTGGATACAAACCATACACACTTGCATTACTGCTTTTTTGGCTTTCAGAAAGTTCTCCTACTGACACATTTACTGTTGCTTCCAATGGAAAATTTTAAAGTTAAGGCATTGCAACTTTTACTTAAGTATAGTATAGTTTACTTATGTATCTGAATACGTCTTCCTTGACTGTATCTAAAAGTGGCTTCCTCTCTGAACCTTGTTTTTATCCTGACCCACATAGTCTGCATAGGGCCAACAGCATCTTTAAACAAAAATAAACAAAACATAATGATGTATTTGTGTTTCAGCTATTTCATTACAGTAAATCTGTCAAAGGAAGAATAAATGAATCATTACTATCCTTAGACAAAGTAGCAGCCTTAGTTTTTTTTTTTTTTAGCAAGAAATGTTGCTGTACAGCAGACTGATGTCACCACACATAATTAGAGCAAGAACCTACAGCAACATGATATGATTGCAGTTATGGCTGGGTTGGACCACTTCTACAAACATCACTCCAACACTGTCTATGTAACAGGAGGGGGGAGAGTCCCAATCTGCTATGAAATTCAGTCATAAACCATAAATCATCCCACTAGTAAATGAGCCTGTCAAACCGGATGTGACACTTCAAACCACCATTTCTGCAGTGTGGCTGCTGTCTGTGAGGAGACACTATCTGCTGAGGAGGCTGAGGTCTTTTGGGGTGCGTGGGGCACTCCTGAAGACCTTCTATGACTCTTGTGGCCTCTGCCATTTTCTACGGTGTAGTCTGCTGGGGGAGCAGCATCACAACAGCTGACAGGAAAAGGCTGGACAAACTTATTAGGAAGGCCAGCTCTGTCCTGGGATGCCCTCTGGAACTGGTGGAGGAGGTGGGGGAGAGGAGGAGGGGGAGAGGAGGATGACAGTCCAGACAGCCAGTGTGTCTTGAAGGGATATTGCTCACACTTAAAACAACAAATCACTCAGCGATTCTGTGCAGGTGTCTGACACATTTTTTCCCACAAAATAACTGAAACCATTAACCATGAAAAGATTGGTTTTATTTAAAGATGCACTCTTGCTGAAATGCTAATTGTTTTACAATTGGCATACTTGCCTGTTCTTCATGTCTGCCTTGGTGGTGTCTTCTGGGCTTGCTACAACGAGATAAAATATAGCTGCAAGCTGTAAAATTTGGGTCCAAGCAGATTGCAAAAAAAAAAAACAAAAAAAAAACTAACACCTAAATTTTACATTTTTCGATTTGAAGACCAGGTGCAGAAGTCTTGAAAGAGTAAAATGATGAAGCAATTTGGCTCTAGGCCAAGTCATTTGAGATCAGTCATTTGAGATCATCACGAAAATGTATACTTGACAACACAACATTCACAACCCACCTGCCAATTTTTGGTGTTTCTAGGTCTTTACTTCCAGGTTTTTGCTGCATAAACACTTTAAGCAGAGAAAAATGACATGTCATCTTGTAAACCACTAGAGTTCACAACAGATGAGCAAAAACATGGAAATGCTCACACCTTGGTGCCAGGCTGGGTTTGAACGGGTGACCCTTTTGTTACGGCACAAATGTTCAGGCCACAAGACCATCAAGATAACATGGCTATTACTGACAGCAATTCATATTAAATATCAACATAGTTCTGCACACAAATGATCAAGTACTATATTGAAGTCACTGAGAGTGAGAGTCAGTGAGAGTGAACTAGGTGCAAGTAGTTTCCTGACTTCCTTTCCAACCCCACACACTGGCTCCTTAGTGCTCAGCTTAGTGAAGAAGCTGAACTTGAAAAAAAAATCACTTTAACCTGTGTTTCTTGAGTGTATTAATATTTTGGTGAAATGTTGTGCATACAGTACAAAAGACAGCAAGATACTGAGTATTACTCCATATTCACCATGTGACTGATCTGAACTCTGATCGAATCTCTTGATATCTACCATCTAGAGAATGTCTGTAAATTTTGGTAGCATTTGAATGGATACTTGTGGAGATATAGAGGTTAATTTGTTTGCATAGGTAGCCCACCCACTTTCACATGCACTGAAAAACACTACAGCAGCCAGGCTGTGTTCCAGACAACTGGCATGCAAACCCCCACCCCATCACTGACTCTTGTCATATTGGCTGGTTGTTTACCATCATTCCTCGCTACGTGCAGCCCAAGCCAGACAGATATACACAAGCCTGCAGAAACCATTGCCGTGCTGGCCAGCCACTTCCAAGACTGTATGTGATGTCAGAGGTGAGTCTTCAGCAGACCTAGATGAGAGGTGAGAGCCTAGACCCGATAAGGCTGCGGAAAATGTAAACCCACACAGCTGGTTCAATTCAATTAAGTTTTATTTATATAGCACCAAATCACAACAGAAGTTGTCTTGGGACACTTTCATATACAGCTGGTATAGACCGAGCTCTTTTTTCTACAGAGACCCAACAATTCCCTCATGAGCAAGCACTTGGCGTCAGTGGCGAGGAAAAACTTCCTTTTAACAGGTGGTCTGGTGTTTGCAGACTGGTGCAAGGGGACTTTTCAAAAGCCCTCATGCTGCATCCTCTTTGGGTTTTTTTTCAGCTGCTATTACAATGGGCCACGATGGTGTGGAGTGCTTCATTGTGAGGAGCCACCCACTGGTGAAGTGCTTCCTGAATCCGTCAGTGGGGTATATTTTGACTAAATCAGAGTTGGTGATGAAACAGTAGAAAGACTAACCAAGATGATTTTGGTGAATTTTACACTACTCATAGAAAGTTAGGGATATTCGACTTTCAGGTGAAATTTCAGGATGAACCTAAAATGCACTATAACCTTTACAGGTGAACTTAATTTGACCTTCTCTAAACTTTTGAATGCACATGTCCAACTGTTCAATGTTTCAGTACTTTTTGCACAACTTGCTGTTCTCTAACAAGGGGGCCTGAACGGCCAAATTCACAACAGGTGTTTGATCCATGAATCGACCAATAAATTTCCTGGTTCAACTAGAATTTATATTTAAACATTCCTCTTCATCATGCTGTTCACATTTTGACATCATCAGACCAAGATGGCACCTAACAATGGATCAACAGTGCCTTGGTATTGTGAGGCTTCAAACAGGATGTTCTCAGAGGGAAGTGGCCTCTGAGCTTAGAGATCCTTTAAGAAGAGTGGGATGCCATGCCTCAGCAGACAATAAGTCGACTTGTGAACAGCATGAGACATCGTTGTCAAGCTGTAATTGATGCTCATAGGCACATGACAAGTTATTGAGACATTGACATTTTTTGTTGTGGTACACCCCCCACTGTTGCTGGCTTTTGTTTCAATAAATTGTTTGAGATGATTGCATTGCATGCTTCTACTTAAATGCCCTACTTTCATGATATAATATCACTGTAGCGTGAACTTTTTACATTTTCCATAAATTTCACCCGTAAGCCAAATAGCATTTTGCTTATGTTGCATTTGAATGAAGTGTGTTTTACAATGACAGTTAACAAGGTAGTTGAGTTAGTCTTAATTAGAATTAGAGATATCTCTCAGCTGAAAGTATGGGGGCGGGGGCTGGGTGCGTGCCACACACACACACACCTTAGCAAATATATCCACAGAGGCGGACCTGAAAGTAAAAAGACTTAGGCAATTATTTTAATAAGGTGATGACATGTAACAGTATGGCAAAATGTGCCCATCTCAGGGCAGCACTGACAAAAGACGGCCATAATCTGATGAACAATTCATCCTTAATCTCAAACCAAGTGAGTGAGATCTTTTTGAGATCTTTGAGAGCTAACAGAATATGGAATCAGGGTTTCCATTATCTGGTAATTCATTTAAGTAAGAAATATTTCTCCAGTCATATTGTCTTGTGAAATGAATTCCCGAGTTAGATGCAAAAATATTCTCACTCTACACCCTGTTTTCCCCTGCTGCTTCACTGATGTCAATCTTCCCTCTCACTCCTCTCTGGATAGCTTCACATCAAACTCGGGAAATTGACCGAAGCAGAGCTGGTGGTGATTGTTTGAACAGTGGAAAGACAAATTTTAATTTGTTTCTGTTGAGTTTGAATTAGTTTTCAAGCTCAAATTTACTGTTTCTGTAAATGGAACCACTGTTTTCATGACTGCATAATACTGGAAAAATGTCAAAAATTGTTGTCCCCATTTGTGATTTACACACAAAAAAGCAGCGTTTTATGGTACCTTTCTTCAAAACTGAAAATTCTGGTGGTTTTGATGAATAAAACAACAAGGAAAAGAACATTTTAATCTAAGTCAAGTGAAAATAGAGTTGATTTATAGCGCATAAGAAATAGCACTTCCAAATAATATATAGATTTTTCAAACAGGATCAAAACCTTTGATATCTTGTAAAATATATGTTTCTTCTTGAAAATCATAACTGAATTGTTAAGCATAGTTGATAATATGACTAGCAATGCCATGTTAAATATATTGCGCAGTGGCGTCACACGAAAATAAGAGTGTCTGCGAGACTAGGATGCTGTTGTGAGCATGTGCAGAATAAACGGTCTGTGAGTTCCAAGACCAAAGAGATGATGGTTGTCTGTCCTTTTTCTCATGTGAATATTAGCCTCTAGATAATGCTAAAGAACCACTTAGGTGACTGTGAAGACGGTAGACTGCTACAGAAATGTCTAACGCTACATGAATATATACAAACATTATTACTCACAATATTGTTAAGTAATAACGAAAGATTAAATACGTTTACATGCAGTTGTTGACAGGTATATTTCAAGGTAGCGCTGCAGATGGCAGCCTTGGTACTGGTACTTTTTCACTTTTTGTTCAGTTGTTTCCATTTTCTGCTCTCCTCTGATCCTCTGATTGCTGGTCAAACTTCTTCTCTGTTTTTTGGAACATTATACTGAGCTTCTAGTTAAAAAAGCAGCAGTTCTTTATGGGATTAGCAGGAAACACAGATGGGGGAAGTCAGCGGGGCTAAACACTTTTCAGACGTTGCTTGGTGAACATATCCTGGAAATACCATTACATCTGCCAGCAGACATACCATACCAATATGGTCCTCACAGGAGAAATCAGCATTATTATTTTTAGTATAAGATGTATTTGCTATTGTATGTGTTGCAATTTATTATTATTATTGTTATCAGATATGTGTGGCCTGTAGCCAAATGTGTCTTTAAGTATAGCCTCTGCTGGTGATCTGTTGGACTGGTTGTCAGTATGATGCTTCACTTTAGCCAGTGTGTGGCCAGCATAGTTAAAGTATTAGCAAACATATTTCTTTGTGGAAATGTACTTTAAAAAGTGGTTTACCCACAACTCCATGTCTCCCATTATCTCCTCTGCCCATTCCTCTCCACCAACACCTCTACGAGGACGTGTATCAGTGTTTTCAAGTACCCGAAGAGGTACACCTTCAGTTCCTCTCAGGGAAAAAAATGCACTTTTGCCAGTTCAAGACAGTGTAGTGTAGTAAGTAGGCTACAAACCTATTAGTAGTATTTTGAGCAAATTACACTGAGCTCTTCCATGATGCAGGCTTGAATGCCTGGATGACAAAGCTGGTTGCCATGTGCACAAACAGGACTGCTGTTAACGTTGGTATGTACAGTGGCATTTTACCAAAACACAAGAAATGTGTGAAATCAGATAAATGCAAGGTTACTTAGTGTGAGACATTTAATCATTCTCTTGTCAAGCTACTGCAGTTTTATTTACGATAAGGTTAAGGAAATTGATTGGAATCTCCTTTTTTTTTTTTACAAAGTTTTACGTTATCAGATGGTCTTCCTCTGCAAAAATCTGCAAAAAGCATCAAATGCAATGATGAAACTGATGGCTCATTACAGTTACAAGCTACAGTAACTGCTAATTAATGGCACTTCAGATTAGATGTTTCACAGAGTTCAAGCAGCAGACACTTCTAAACATCAACTCATCAGAGGAGACTGCATGAATCAAGCTTTCATTGTCCAATTACCGCAAAGAAACCACTACTGAGGGAGACAAACCAATAAGATGAAGAGAATTGCTTGGGTGGAGAAAAACAAGGGGCTCTATTTTCGATTCCGCCAAATTAATTCATTCATTCATCTTCTATACCTTTCGGGGTAGGGGGGGGCGAGCTGTCAACGGGCAAGAGGCGGGGTACACCCTGAGCCGGTCGCCAGCCGACTGCAGGGCAACATACATACACACATTCACTCTCACATTCATACCTAGGGACAATTTAGAGTCACCAATTAACCTAATGAGCATGTTTTTGGTCTGTGGGAGGAAGCCGGAGTGCCTGGAGAGAACCCATGCATGCACGGGAAGAACATGCAAACTTCCCACAGAAAGGCCCCGCCCGACCCGGGGATCGAACCGGTGATCTTCTTGCTGTGAGGCACGCGCACGACCTGCTGTTCCACCGTGCCGCCCACAACGATCATTTACGTTTTTTCCGAGTGTCTGTCTCTCTCAGTCTCTCGAGTGCTCTGAGATAGATGCAGTATATATGCTCTGTAGGATGCCACGGCTGTTTCTGGTTGGCACAGCAACGTTAATTGATTAGTTTGCATCCCTGTTTCACCCGTGTACATTCGGTCAGGTTGAGTGACCATTACGCGTGCCGAATGTACTTGTGATGTGGTCAGATGAGATACTGATCAAAATAAATAAATTTAGGTCTGAATGTATGTGCTGACTCAGATAGTTGCATTGAATTGTGGCTGTTACTAATTATTGATCGCAGTGAAATGCCTGTGAGGTTTTGGTGATGTGGGCGCACGACTCCGCAGGTTTACGAAAATCCACTTGCCCAGTGGTGCGCCGTTGGCACACAGAGTTGGCCAGGTCTGGAGTGGCGAGCTTTCAGCACATTTTTACGCCATCGCTGTGGACCGAAATGGACCGAAAATCCAAATCTGCCGGCTGATTATGCCGACACCTCTCCCTACTGCTCAGCAACGCCCATCCTGGCGTACCTCTGTGCGCCTCGGTTTACCAAAATACCAAGTGGGCTGCGCGCCAGCCTGCGCTGCACGAAAATACCACTGTGCGGGGTGCGCACCCTGTGCCCCGCCAGCGGCGGTGACGAAAATAGAGCCCAAGGAATCGACATTAGACCAGAAGAAATCTGCACTTAGGTCTGATGGGTCTAATTTTGAGATTTATGCTTCCAAGGTGAACAGATGGTATCTACGTGTGAGATTCCCAGTGTGAAGCATGGAGGAGGAGCTATGACGGTGTAGGGCATGACACTGTTTGTGAACATGCATGGCTGTGTTGTTTCATGAAGTACCTGTATTTGTCAGTCTGGTCTATGTACTGTTTTATACACACACACGTGTCTATGTATTGCTAACATTGTGGGGACATAAATCTGTCACATTGTGGGCACTCGCTTTACTTGTGGCGACAAAATGCAGTGCCTCATAATGTAAATCATTACATTTTAGGGTGAAGACTGGGGTGGGGTTAGGATAGGTTAGGTTTTGGTTAAGCAAGTAGTGGTAATGGTTATGGTTCGGGTAAGTCTCCAGGAAATTCATGTAAGTCTTTATGTACCCAAAAGTGATGAAAACCGTGTGTGTGTGTGTGTGTGTGTGTGTGTGTGTGTGTGTGTGTGTGTGTGTGTGTGTGTGTGTGTGTGTAATGGCCAACTTCAATCTTAACTACGCCATGCACTTCAGCTTTACAAAAATAACCTTCTGAGAACCATCTTGGAATGTCCCCAGCTTCAGAGTTAGATGTCTGTGGGTACTGGTGGTTGGAAAGGGAAGTGACTCAGTGGTGACAACAAGCACATCTAAAAAGGTGGAAGTGAAAGCGTGATCGTTTGAAAACAGTCACTCTGCCACACAGCAGTCAGAGATGGATAAGTTTAAGACGGTTGTGAACATTGCCAACAAACAATCCAATCTTGGTTTTGGGGTGGTTGCCCTGTTGACAGTAGGAGGGGAGCAGATCTTTTCCTCAGTGGTGTTCAGTTGCCCCTGCAATGAACTGAACTTTCTGTATGGCATGGTGTTCCTGCTCGTGCCTGCTCTAGCTCTGCTACTGCTGGGTTACATCCTGAATAAGAAGACATGGAAGTTGTCCACGGGTCTGTGCCAGCACAGGGCCAAGCTGTGCCGCTGGAGGAGGCTTTGTGCTACTGGGATGGTCTTTGCCCAGATCAGCACTACTGCGCTGGTGGCACCTACCAGCTGGATTGCCGTGGCTCTGCTCAATGGGAAGTACTATGAGTGTGCAATGACCGGGACCAATGTGAGTGCTTACAGCAGGCATCTGTGTGGAGATAAGAGCTCTCTCATCCAATGTCAGAGGGAACTCTATAGTTTCCCCTGTACGAGTGGCACCAGTGTCCCGCAGGCTGACAGAGAGAGTGTTCTACTCACCCTAAGAGCTCAGTCTCAGGTCAGTGCTGGTGTGCTCCTATTCTGCTTCTTGCCCTTAAACACTTCTCTTCTAGCAAGGGCAACTTTATTTTATTAAATTAAATGAGACTAGAGTTAACAAAGTAGTTAACATGCTCCAACCTTTTGATGAATTCATAACAGCTGAGTGGTATAATCAGGTTATACTACACACACACACACACACACACACACACACACACACACACACATATACTGGTACTGTCTTCTAATTACAGTATTATAGTATAGATATAAAATTAAGGAATTTGCAGTAGGCCTATATAGAAGTTGCTGTAATATGTATTTAGAATATTTGTTTTTTGTGTGGTTGAATTTTGTGTTTTGCTATGTGTGGGACAAAGAGAAAAATCCCACAAAAATATTCTGATAATAAAGTGAAATCTAACCACAATGACATCAAGTTGTCTTTAGAGTTGACATCACTTGTGTACCATAATCCATGAAAATACTACTACTACTACTACTACTACTACTACTACTACTACTACTAATAATAATAATAATAATAATAATAATAATAATAATAATAATACAATTTTTAGGGTTTATTATAGAGTAGAAATTATATAATGATGCATTAGTGACATTAGGTGAATGTCAACACAAGTATGGAGAATAACTACTGAAATCTTGTATAAGAAATGTGAACTTGAAAGTTGAAATTTGCTCTTTTGTGCCTTGGGTAGAGCACCTCAGTAGGGGAAAGAGCAGACAACACATCAGGATTTTTTTTTATTAAGAACAGTCTGGAACTGCTGATTGCTCCAGTCCTTTGTAGACTGGACCTCTAACTATTCCAGTTTGCCACAGCTGTGGCATTTGCTTCCTATGGTTAGCCCGAAGACCTGAGAGGGAACAGGAAGAGAGAGTGCAGGTTCTTAAAACAGGCAAATACACAATAAAAATAAAACACTATCCCACCTGTATCACTTACTCGTAAAGAAGAGTACATATTGAAACAAAGGAAATGCATTACAATAGTGTAATGATGTACCACTGGCAAAAGCTGGCACATCTGTCCTATTGCAATGTGAGTTCATATTCAATATTTGAGGGTTTTGCAATTTTGAGTTTATTTTGTTGATTTGACATGCTCTCATCTCACACTATATTTACATACATTTACATATTCTCACAGTCCTTCAATACTGAAATTCAGTGACAAATAATATTTCCCATACCTGAATATAAATCCATACTTTTTTGTTAATGATAACCACAGATTCTGGGCTGGCTGTTGATTGCCTCCATCATGTTGTTCAACCTGCTGCTGACCTGTGCGGCTCGGTGCACCTCCCCCATCAGCTACCTGCAGCTCAAGTTCTGGAGGGCGTATACTCATGAGGAGAGCAGTATGATTGATTCATACACTACTAAGCATGCTAAAGACCTTGCTGAGAGGAACCTGAAGTGCTTCTTCAACCGGACACCACCTGAAAAAATCATCACCCCACCCAACAAAGACTGGGAGAAGATCTCCTCTCTCTACAAGTTCAATACCAGAGAACAGTATTATAGCACCATACATCGGTATGTGGAGACTTGCCAGGAGACTGACAATGGTATGATGAGGATGGCTTCAGTCAAGTCAAGCGAGCCTGCAGATGACAACCCTGCTGTTCTTTCTTTTGTGGATGATGGCAGGGTGGCACTATGAAGAGGTTTTCATTTGATGTCTGTATTAGGGTGAGACCAGTTTGCAGATAAATGATAATATGTAATGTCAGTTGACTGCATATGGTGCAGGTGTGGCTCTGAGCAGTTAATTCAAAGAGCCAAGGGGCAGTGAGAGATGAATACCCAATGAATGTGTGTAACATGTGTTCCTGAAAATACCATGGATGATTAAAAAACAAAATAAAAAAACTTCATTGGACATAGCTGACCATAATTTGCATCTGATTGAAGCAGAGAGAAATTGTATAAGAAAGAAATTGTATTGTATTTAGAAAATACTAACAGAATTGAATCCAAAATGCCTTCAGATTCATCAAACCATGGCCATGGTCAAGTCTGTGTCTGCTTTATTTTAACATATCACTGAATGTCCAAGAGTAACCGAAGTACCCGAAGTAAGTCGGACTTGTTTCTGGTGGGGTTGGCCTCTGTCAGGACTGTACTTTGTCACCAATCCTGTTCGTGATATTCATGGACAGGATATCAAGGCATAGTCGGGGGGAGGAGGGTCTGCAATTCGGTGTGCTGAGGGTCTCATCGCTGCTTTTTGCAGATGATGTGGTCCGGTTGGCATCATCGGTCAGTGACCTCCGGCACTCACTGGTTCAGTTTGCAGCCGAGTGTGAAGCGGCTGGAATGAGGATCAGCACCTCTAAATCTGAGGCCATGGTTCTCAGCAGGAAACCAATGGATTGCCTACTCTGGGTAGGGAATGAGTCCTTGCCCCAAGTGAAGGAGTTCAAGTACCTTGGGGTCTTGTTCACGAGTGAGGGGACAATGGAATGTGAGATTGGTCGGAGAATCGGAGCATCGGTATTTCGTTCACTCTGCCACACTGTTTAGACGAAAAGAGAGCTGAGCCAGAAGGCAAAGCTCTCGATCTACTGGTCAATCTTCGTTCCCACTCTCACCTATGGTCATGAGGGTTGGATCATGACCGAAAGAACTAGATTGCGGGTACAAGCGGCTGAAATGGGTTTCCTCAGGAGGATGTCTGGCGTCTCCCTTAGAGATGAGGTGAGAAGCTCAGTCATCTGTGAGGGAGTCAGAGTAGAGCCGCTGCTCCTTTACCCCAGTCAAAGCTGGCTAATGTGGCCCAGGAAAGGGAAGTTTGGGGTCCCCTGCTGAAGCTGTTGCCCCTGCGACCCGACCCCAGATAAGCGGTTGAAGATGAGATGAGATGAGATGAGATGAGATGAGATGAGATGAGATGAGATGAGATGAGATGAGATGAGATGAGATGTGATGAATGTCCAAGAGCTGATGCCCATATTTCTGTCTCCACAATTTGAGTAATACAGTTGTACACACACACATACACACAAATACACACACACACATACACACACTGATGCCAGCAAGTTACTATGCAAGGAGTTAGCCTGACCATCATTGTTCAGTGTCTTGCCCAAGGACACTTTGACAGGAGGACTTGAGGCTGGAGCCACAAACCTTAAAAGACAACCACTCTGCCTCCTTATCCACAACCTCAGCAGTTGGCTGATACTGATGTATTTGATAATAATCAAGTATTGTAGAAATTGAAAATCTGACCAGATGATGGCGCTAGATGTACAAGTTAAGAGATCAACAAAGTCATTACAATTTATCATGAGGGAAACATGAATGACTGAACCAAATTTCATTTCAGTTTAAATACAGTTAAGATATTTTACACAAATCCAAAATTGTCAACCTGAATGAAAAGTCCCAGGATCATGAAAGTCATTAGGAACCATGAATGTCCATACAAAGTTTGATTCATGTGAGCCTAATGTGTACCAAATGTGTACCAAATGACTTGCTTGTCATATCTGTGCGGGTTTGAACCGGAGATGTGTCATCTTCACCACCTGACCACTTCCCATGCTTACGTAGACTGCATACATACCATACATGCACACAGTCAGCATATGTGCATCATTTAAGAAATTAATGTATTTATTTTAAAAATGTGATACCCTGTACACAGTCATTGTAAAATATCAATAAGGCAAACTTATGACTTTAATGGTGGTGTTAGTGCCAGCAGATAATGATGTGATTCATAGGCATAGAGGATGTCTCACAGCTTTCTGTTTAATGCACTCAGAGTGCTTTAGTTTGAGAAATCACTGTTGTGGGAATGGAACAGAAATACCACTAAGAGGATGTGATGACTTCCTTATGCCACTCTCTGCTGCTGATGCTGACTGTGTCTCTGCAACACTGGTGTGTCCTCTATGGAAACACTTCAGTAGAATGAATGACTGCCCTTGTTCTGCATGATTTACTTTATGTACGTTTCTACTCTTTGCATGTTTTGTCATTCCAGATTAACATGATTGATTTTACCCTGTTGAATGCATATTGCTGACATGTGGAATTGAGACTTGTTTGTTGGTTCTGTGCACAGAGAGAAGCAGATCAAGGCAAGTCACTACAAGTGAAGAGGGTAAAATTTTTAACCAACCCTAGTTGATTTTGTATTACAAGGTTTCAGAAATTTTAGGTTTAAATATGCAAATGATGCATTACCTAATCAAATATACCAATTAGATAGTAAGTTGGCATAAATTTACAGAGATTGGAACTAAAATAAACACCTAAATGTGTATTTTGGACATTTTCTTTCCACTAATCTGAAAAATAAAATCTCAAAATTGACCAGTGCATGAAATTTTTTTTATGTCTTGTCTAAGTGGTCATCCTTCTCATTAGATATAAATGAATGACCACTCCACATAAAAGTGAATAGAAACAGGAGCATGACACAGTTTCAGTTCTCTTCGTATTTGTTTATTTCAGGCTGCATTCCTGACTTCACATCACCGTCAAAGGCCACACAAGGATACTAGTCATAAAAACTGGATCAGCAGGATTTTTGCAAACTACTTTCTCAACACAGAGCTGGAAAGGGAAGTATATACACTGTATAAACACAACTCTCAAAAACAAGAAAAAATGTAATAAATTGTGCGGAAGTATTGCTTAATATAAGCAAAATTAGCTGCTGATACAACAGAAAATTTTCATTTATTAAGCTTTTTAAAACATGTAAAAAGTATCTAGTCTCAAAGAACTCTAAGTTATCTTAGAAATAGTGCAGTGAGAATAAAAACCTGTACATTTGTCTGAATACTGAATAAATTCTGGCTAGGACAATGCAGTTTTGCACTGTGTTACTGTGATCAAACAGCTTTAAAATTCTCTAAATTATAGTTTCAAACATTGAGTTGCTTGGAACCAGTAAAAGATCTCAGTAAAGTGTTATATTATTAAGCTAATCAAGGACAAAAAAGCTTAAAACATGTGAAATGTTACATAAAAACTACCTGGTAAGAGGATATATCTTGTCAGACAAAAGACAAGCATATAATGCCTTCATTTCAGATAGTTCAGCTTACTTAGAATTTACTTTTTGCAATGAGGGATGTAAATGTGAACAGAGAAAATGAAGTGAAGCTGTAATTTTAAACCACTGGGACTGTACTTTCCCTTTTAGCTGAGCAGCAGGGACTTTCCTTGAGAGTGGGAGTAGGCATTGGGTGGGAGGGAGCATCAGAGTGACTGTGGGATGAGCCTGAAGAGAAGACAGACAGCTACAGGGAGGGGCACAAACAGGCTTGGCAGCTGTGAAAAACTAGAAACCAGGGAATGACTGCAGGCTGGATAGACACTGAACTTCTTTGTTTGTTTTTCACTTTGTTTAATCGCTGGTGGACTGTGTCCGAAACCTCTCTGCTGGCACTATGGACAACTTCCAGACTGTTCTGCGTTTCTTCATGAACCAGAAAGCCACCATTGGCTACAGTTTCATGGCTTTACTGACAATAGGCGGGGAACGAGTCTTTTCCATGGTGTCCTTTCAGTGCCCATGCAATCACGACCAGAACTTCACCTATGGGCTGACTTTCCTGCTCGGCCCAGCTGCTGTGCTGCTGGTCTTTGGTCTGTTCTTTAGCACCAGGTTGTGGAGGCTCTACACTGGCTGCTGCCTCAATCCAATGAAACTTTGCCCCCGTGGGAACTGCCTCAGCTGCCTCAGGGTGTTTATGAGCATCTTCACTGGGGCTTGTGTGGCTCCTATAATGTGGCTCTCTGTGGCCCTGCTCAATGGGACCTTTTATGAGTGTGCTGTCAGTGGTCTTGCTGATAACCTGGTGGTGGATCTGTTCTGTAAAAACAAGACCTTGAAGTGTCAGGAGGAGCTGGCCCGTGTGCCCTGTGACCGGTCCAAACTGTCCAGTGATGAGCGCATGGAGCTGCTACTAATGTTGAGGGCCCAGTCGCAGGTAAGTGATTCAAGAGGTAGAGTGTGTCGACCACCAATTAGAAGGTTGATGATTTGATCCCCGGCTCCTCCAGTCTGCATGTGTTCTTGGGCAAGATACTGAACCCCAAATTGCTCCTGATGCTGTGTCATCAGTGGCTAAGTGTGCGTGTGAATGGCTGAATGTGGCATGTGTTGTAAAGCGCTTTGAGGGGTCAAAGTAGACTGGAAAAGCACAAGATAAATGCTGTCTATTCCATTTACACATCTGGGTCTGTGTGAGCATTTAGAGAACTACATTCCCAACTAAAAATGAGGATTAGACTGCTCATATGGAGTCCAACTAATTCTGTGAAAGCAGTTGTATAATATCTTCAGAGGATTTGGAGGTGCTTTTTCAAGTCTGAGAAAATAACTTTGGTAATGTCACAGTGGTGTCATAAGGGTTATTTCACCGTTGGTTTGGAGACTACAAATTTGTAACTCAAGACATCACAAATTGGAGGTATGGAGTCCAAGAGATGGGAGTGTTTAGGAGGAAGGGAATGTTTAATGAAAGATACTATCCAGTTACATTATGGGAAATGTAAGATTTGGTGATTTTGGAGTTTGACCCATTCTACCAAAAATGAGGATATGGTGGCCTCTTTTGCTTCAATTGTGACCATAATATGCTTTTCATTTCTCTTTGCTGCATAATATGCTTTCATACGTGGTTCCAAATGCAGTCTATATCTGATGTGTAGTCATGCAGTCTGAACTGTGCTACAAGTCAGATGTAGGACAGCTGTGTTGGATGTGCTTAGTGGAGGGACAGAATGACGTAATTATCTGAGTGATGCTTCACTGTCACAAAAACTCAGGTGACAAAATTACATTACTATTGGTATTGTGGTTATGTCATCTTTATAGTAGTTTGTATACCTGTTTTGTTTTTTTTTTGTACCTTTTTAAGTATTTCATCTTTCTTTCTGTGTATTGAGCAATGTGTACAACAACGAAGCAATTTCCCTGCAGGGATCAATAAAAGTTTCTGAATCTGAAAGAATCTGAATCTGAGTCAGTGCATTCTTGGAAATCTATAAATGAGACAAAGAGTAAGTCCAGTGATTTCGTATTAAACGTCCATAAAGTAGGGGGACATAAGCAACAGAGGGCAAGTTATCCCTTGCATTAGTCAAGCTCCTGAAACACTGGATTTTGGGGCATCCTTGAGGTTTGGTTTTCTGACCACTGGTCTGGGACTTGCAGCGCTATCCTCCATCTCAACCTTAAACCAAGACTTCACCCTAAAATGTAATGATTTACTTTATGGGGACTTGCATTTTGTCCCCTTATGCAAGGTGAGTTCCCACAATTTGGCTGTGTGACACATTTGTTCTTACAATATGAGTAACACACACACACACACACACAGGCTTTGAGACAAACCATCAGTGGTACTGGGTTTTTATTCAAAATTCAGATAAAAAACTAGAAAGTGGACCTTTAGTTAAGATAAATTAGTTAAAGTTTCATAAAGTTTCATATTAAAGTTATGATTATTTTGTCAAATTATTGTCGGTGGTGCTTTTTATATCCGAATGCTTTTACACCCTAACAAGAATAAAATCCTAGAAAAACACTAAAGATTACTGTTTTTGTTATTAAATATTTTAGATGTTGGTAAATCTTAATATAATAGACAGCTCGACGATAATGCCCTGCAGCTTGAGTGTAAAACTATACCATTATCATTAGCCTTCAAGCACCAACGTCCCCATAAGGGATGTTAAAAGTTGAACTACTAAACAACATTTATTTAAATATATATATATATATTCTAGTGCTGTCAAAAATATTGCGTTATTAACGTGTTAACGCAAATCAATTTTAACAGCATCATTTTTTTTATCGCAAGATTAATGTTCTTTGTGACCTAGTGAACTTGTAGTTTTTTATAAACTGTGGCCACTGCTAGTAACGTTAGAAAAACTACAGGATCCGATTGTAAACCGGAAACAAAACAATAGGCACTCCCCACGCACGTGTTTGGTCTTGCCTGCTCGCTAGCTGTAAAAGAGTAGGCTGCCGGTTTGTGTGGATGTCAAGCACAAAACGCCGAAATGGATGCGAACAAGATTCTCAATGGAAAGTTTAGTTTCAAAAAGTTGCCAGATGGGTTGACTGGCAAGACCAAAGTTATCTGTGTGTATTGTTGGTGTGAACTGAATTATCACCGTAGCACATCCAGTCTGAAATACCACTTGATGGCCAAACACACGGCTAATGCGTGTTCTCCGCCGCCTCCTTGTCAAAACCAGGTGACAATGGATGGCTTTCGACAGAGGCATATGGATACCGCAACTAAGAACAGGCTTACTGCAGCCATAGCCAAGTAATGTTCATTCTTTCTGGAGAGAAATAAGAGGCTGGGTTGATAAGCCTCTGGTGAATAAATAGAAGACCAGTATAGTCTGACTGCTAGTATGTTCAAAGGAAACTTCAGAAAGGAAAGTTTAAGCCATGGTTTAACTGCACCATAGGCTGAGTCCTAGTTTACAATGATGTGCACTTTGTAACTTTATCTTGTATCACCCTGTTTTGATCCCTTAGAAAGGGTTGTTGAAGGGGCTTTTTTGTGACCAAATATTTATTTTTTGTCATCTATTTACTGACAGTGTTAAATTGTGTGAGATTTTGCTCCAAATGTGAATGACTGCTCAAAGTGAGAATGTTAGTGTGAAATATAACACTACACGTTGTTGTTTTCACTAAAAAAAACATTTGCACAAAGCAAGCCTATCCACTTTTCCATGTTGATAAGAGTATTAAAATGATAATTAATGGGACATTTAGAATAGATAAAAATGTGCAATTAATTTGTGATTAATCGTGAGTTAACTATGACATTCATGAGATTAATCGCGATTAAATATTTTAATCGATTGACAGCACTTATATATTCCATTGTGGGATTTCATAGTGAGTATCAATTCCTAACATTCTTCTATGTCTGCAGATCCTTGGCTGGTGTATCATCATTATTGCTGCCATTGTGGGCCTCCTGGGTACCTGCTACACAAACTGTCGCTCCAAAGTCAGCTTCCTGCAACTCACATTCTGGAAACGCTATGTGGAAAGAGAGAAGGAGAGCTTTGATGCCTTCGCTGTGGAATATGCGACCAAGCTTGCTGAAAGAAACCTGCAGAGCTTCTTTGAGAATAAAGACCCTAATCCATTCCCTTTCCCCAACCACAAGGCATGGGAGGAGATCTCTGCATTCTACACCTTTACCAGAAGTGAGCAGTATTACAGCACCCTGCAGCGTTACGTGGAGAGGACAGACAGGGACTTCACACCAGAGAAGAGACCTGTCATGGACTTAGAGCATGGAATAGAGATGAGCTAGACGAGAATGATGTGTCTGTTTGCCATTTTTGTTGGTGAGTAAAACACAGATATTCAAGAGAGATTAGATACTCATCACTATTGGTATTTAGCTCTAAGTCTATAGACAGTATATGCAAGTTTGACTTGCATATAGTTGGCTGCTTCCTCACTGACAAAGCTGCCTTTCAGTGTGTTACTCTAAAGCAGTGGTTCTGAACCTTTTTTCAGTGATGTAAGCAGCGTGGCGGAGATGCCTTGCCGCCAGATTGTTAAAGCTTCACGCTGGAGTTTCCAGTCATTTCCTTGTCTCTTGATCTCATAGTAGTCTTGTCTTATTCCTAGTCGCCTGTGTGTGTATCTCGTTTCTGTTTAGCCTATTGGCGGTTAGTGGGTTTACGGGTTTATGTAGTTTTGTTTTTCTTGCTATAGTGTTCGTTAGTTCCTACCAGCTTGCCATGGAGTAGTAGTAGGGCTGTTTTTGAGTTTAGGAGATTGCGTTTGTTGTTTGTTCCCATTGTGTCTTTTTGTATTAGTATTTTTTTCATTCTTGTTAATAAACTGTGTTTAAACGGCTTCCTTCATTTCTGTGCTTATTGTCTGCCTCTTGGGTCCTAATAAACTATAGTGATTAATAAATCATAACAGAACGATCTGGCCAATATGGACCAGGCAGATACTCGGCCCGGAGACAGGGATCCCGTGGTTCAAACTGCTCTACGCAAGCAGGGTGAGTGGCTAAGCCAACATGATCTTCCACTCCATTCCCTACTAGAGACCAGTCAGCAGTTAGCCTTGCAGGTTAACCAGCTAACCATGCAAGTGGCTGGTCTCACTGCTGCGCCCTCAGCTTCTGGAGCGCAAGCCCTGGCAATGGCTCCTGCCTCAGCCCAGGTGGACCTTAGCCCTGCTTGAGATATCCCCATCTCTAATCCTGAACCTTTTTCAGGTGTCGAGGATTTTTATTGCCTTGCCGGCTCATTTTTTCCCAATGTCCCCAATCTTTTGCCACCGATCAGGCGAAAACTTTCTTCCTGATTGGATTACTCAGAGGTGGAGGTGGAGGCACGGGGCAGTCAGCAGGGGTTTGAGGGTCTAACTTTTGATACTTTCGTCAGGCAATTTAAATCTGTTTTTGATCACCTGGATCATTTCAGCAATACCTCGTAGAGTGAGCGCCGCCATGAGGGAGGGAGTCGAGCCTTTGCTGTGGAGAGTTCCAGATGCCCTGTCAAGTGTGAGGTAATTTTTCTATCACAGGCCTTCTGTACAGTAGGTGCCCAAAGGTCTCAAGCTTGGACAACACAGACCTCAGACAGAGACACATTAACATAATATTTAGAGACCATTCTGGCAGACAGCAAATAGGAAGTCTCTCCCCGTTCTTACTACGGAGGTAGCCAAGGTCTTATATATAGACTGTGCAGACATAGACCAGACCAATTCTAGGACGATTGCTCGAGTTAACATTTTAATAAGGGATTAGGTCAAAGTGTCCTCAGTTAGAGGGTTGAAGGTCAGGGCATACGTAAGTATGGTAGGGGCTATTGTTTGGTTTTGACTATATGGTGTGGTACTGCCTTGGTTCACTTGTGGACATTGTGTTGCTCATCAACTTCGCCTTGATGCATCAAGCCTGCAATAGATACTTCTGCATAAGACATCTGAAGTCTCCTGGTGAACTCCTTCCTCCAGCTCACAAGAATTTCACCCACACCAAGGAGCGCTCTTCAGCCCCATCTTCCTGCCCGGGAGAGGAACCCATGCAGTTGGGCCACACCCGTCTCACTCTGGTGGAGAGGTTACATCGGCTGTGCTCCAGGGCTTGTTTGTATTGTGGGGACACATCTCATCGTGTAGCCCAGTGCCCCATTTGGCCAAAAAAATCGGTCCAGCAGTGAAAGTGCACACTGTTGAGTCAGTTCCATTGTGCCCACGCTTCCTCGTTTAGAGCTGCAGGCCATGTTAACCTTTTTTAGTGGTGCATGGCCACTACGGATCTTGGTAGAATCAGGAGCTGACGATTATTTCCTCAACTCAGAGTTTGCGCTTCAGGCAAGCATTCCCCTTATTCCTCTTTCTGAAGAACTTAATGTAAACGCACTAGATGGTATGCTTCTCACCACCATCACCCATCAAACAGTACCTCTTCATTTGGTTGTTTTGGGTAATCATCATGAGACTCTGTGAAGATCCTGTCCTCCCCTTCAGCTTGTCTAGTTTTAGGTCATCCCTGGCTCAGGACCCACATTCCTCACATTGATTGCTCTGCTGGTAAGATTCTGGGCTGGAGCGCGTTTTGTCTCACCACCTGTCTGTGCTCGGCTATTCCACCCACGGCTGGAGCAGAGACTCCAGAGGTGGCCAACCCCCGGATCTCTCTTCAGTTCCCAAGGTCTATCATGACTTAGCTGAGGCCTTTAGTAAGGATAGAGCCCTATCCTTGCCTCCCCACAGACCTTATGCATGCTCTATAGACCTCCTGCCGGGAGCTCTGCTACCCTCCAGTCGCATGTACAACCTGTCTAAACCTGAGTGGGAGGCTATGGAGATGTATTGAGATGGCTGCAGGCATCATTTGGCCATCCTCTCCACTTGGTGCAGGCTGTTTTTGTTGAGAAGAAAACTAAATCGCTTCGTCCATGTATTGATTTCCGTGGGTCGAACAACATTACTATCAAGAACAAATACCCCTTGCCACTTCTTTCAGTTGCATTCGTGCCCCTCCAGAGGGCGACGATCTTCTCCAAATTAGATTTGAGAAATGCTTACCATCTGGTGCGTATCCACAAAGGGGATGAATGGAAGACAGCCTTCAATACGTCGTTAGGGCATTTTGAATATTTGGTGATGCGTTTTGGACTAACCAACGCCCCCACTGTCTTCCAGTCCCTGGTTAATGACATGTTTAGGGATTGTCTCAGCCGTTTTACTTGGATGACATTCTGATTTACTCACGCAACCAGGACGAACATATCCAACATGTGCGTCTGGTTCTTCAAAAAAAGAAACTGTTTTACTGTAGGCACCTGTCGTCAGACTCTTACTCGAGCTTTGAATTAAGTATGTTTGAGTGGGATCGCTCCCACCTGGTACTATGTGTTGTGGTTTACTGACCACCCAAATATAATAAGGATCTCTTGAATGACTTCTCCAATTTCTTGGCTGGCATTATGCCAAAATATGACAGGGTTTGCTATCCAAATAAGCCGCTGGTCAAAGGTCCTACTCAAGAGCATGGCCATACACTAGATCACGTGTTATTGTGTGGTCTACCGGTCTTTAATATTGAAGTGTGCGATGCCGTCTTTTCTGATCACATGCCTGTTTTATTTGAGGTTTCTCTTCCTGGTCATATTACTGATCCATCCTCTACTACTCGCTGCTGTTGTAAATTTAACTCTTCCACTTCTGTTCATTTCTCCACCGCTTTCAAAAGTGCTGCTGACACTCACTCTGAGTCCACTGTCTTTCTAGACACAGAGGAGTTAACCTCACATTTTTATTCCACTTGGACACTCTCACCCCTTTTAAAAAGAAATACGCTCCAAACCCAAATCTGAGCCTTGGTTGAATAATGTCACTCGAACTGTTAAACAATTTTAACGAAAATAAAACAGAAGTTCTATTATTTGGACCAAGTAATGGGTGTGCTGGCCCCCATATGGACCTGAGTCCAGACATAAAATCCACTGTAAAAAAATCATGGGGTGATTATGGACAGTGATTTTAAATTAGACAAACAAATTAATTCAGTGGTGAAATCCAGCTTCTTCCAGCTGAGGCTTTTATCAAGTCCTGCCTTCTTTTAATGATTTTGAAAGAGTCATCCATGCTTTTATTTCATCCCGTCTTGACTACTGTAATGCTCTTTATGTTAGCCAGAGGTCTCTCTCACGCTTACAGTTAGTCCAAAATGCAGCAGCTCATCTTTTAACAGGAACATGCAAGCAAGACCACATTTCCCCTGTGCTGGCTTCTCTTCACTGGCTCCCTGTATGTTTTAGGATCAATTTTAAAATTTTAACCTTTGCCTTTAAATATTTACATGGGCTAGCTCCAAGTAATTTGGCTGAGCTTTTAGTGACACATGAGCCAGTACGAGCTCTTAGGTCTGCTAATCAATTGCTTTTAGTTGTACCCAGAGCAAGGTTAAAACTTAGAGGAGATCAGGCCTTTTCTGTTGTAGCCCCCAAACTCTGGAACGAGCTGCCTCTGCATATTAGACTACCCCCCGCACTGCCTGTTTTTAAGTCATGTCTTAAAACACATTTTTATTCTTTGGCTTTTAAGTGTGAGAGTTTTATTTCTGTCTGTTTCTTGTTGTATGCTGCTTTTATGTTGAAAATTGTCCAACACTTTTGTCAATGGTTGTTGTTTTAAATGTGCTTTATAAATAAATTTCATTTGATTTGATTCAAAGGTTGCTGGAAAACAGACTGTCAAGGCGGAGAAGTGCGCATTCCACTACTCATCAGTTTCCTTCGTGGGGTACATCATTGACAGCGGGCAGATCAGGGCTGATCCGCTGAAGGTGCAGGCAGTGGCCGAGTGGCCCACTTTGGGATTTGCTAATTTCTACCGCCATTTCATTAGAAACTTTAGTCGTGTGGTGGTGCCGCTCACCCGCCTCACCTCCACTAAACTGTTCTTGTCCAACCAGATCCCACCAAGCAATTCGTGGTGGAGGTGGATGCCTTGGACACCGGAGTTGGTGTAGTGTTGTCCCAGCATGCGGCCCCAAACCAGCTTCTTCATCCCTGTGCCTTCTTCTCCCGAAAATTGTGCTAGCAGAGAGAAACTACAATGTGGGGAACCAGGAGCTGCTGGCGGTCAAGGTGGTGTCACTGGCTGGAGGGGGCCGAGCAGCCTTTTGTGGTTTGGACTGACCACAAGAACCTGGCATACATTCAAACTGCCAAACAACTGAATTCCCAGCAGGCCAGATGGGCCATGTTTTTCAGTTGGTTCGACTTCATGATGACTTTCAGACCCAGTTCATGCAACACTAAACCCGATGCCTTGTCCCAGCAGTTTACGCAGTCAGAGGTTGACGCAGAGGAGGAGCCGGAGACCATGCCATGGAGATGGACGTCAGGGAATTCTTCACTGCCTGTCAATACTAAATACTAAAAAGACTGCACATTAAAACATTTACAGATCTAAATATTTATGTTTACATCAAAAGTATCGATACATATATCAAATACATGATTTACACACTCTTGTATAAAAGCATAACATGCAAAAAATAAAAGTAACAAAAAGTATTCCAGTTACTTTAAGCTCATTATTATTTATCCACGACGTAGTATAACCAGCAGGAGAGGTGATTTTGGTGATAGTACACTGTAAAAGAGTGAAGTTATTGAATATTTTTTCTCAAAAGAAAAAAAAATCCCCCAAATTGCAACCAAAAAGTTGGAACACATATTAAATGTAAATAGAACCAGAATTTGATTATTTGCAAACACTGAAACCCCATATTTAATTGAAAATGGCATAAACGCACATTTCAAATGTTGAAAGTGAGAAATTTAATTGTTTCTGAAAATTCTATTCTCCTTCCATCCTTTATAATTTGATGCCAGTAACATGTTTAAAAAAAGTTGGGACATGGTCATGTTTACCACTCTGCTGCGTCACACTCTCACACTGTAAGTGTTTGGGAACTGAGAAGACCAATTGCTGTAATTTGGAAAGAGATGTTTGCCCATTCTTCCTTGATGTATGATTTCAGCTGCTCAACAGTCTACTTTGTCGTGTTTTACATTTCATAATCTGCCAAACATTTTCAATGGGTGACAGGTCTGGAGTGCAGGTAGGCCATTTTAGCACCTAGACTCTTTTACTACAGAGCCGTGCTGTTGTAATATGTCCGAATGATTTAGCGTTCTCTTGCTGAAATTAGCAAGGTCTTCCCTGAAAAAGATACTGTCGACTTGGCAGCATATGTTGCTGAAAAACCTGTATATATCGTTCAGCATTAATGGTGCCTTCACAAATGTGCAGGGAACCCATGCCATGTGCACCAATGCACCCGCATACTATCTTGGATGCTGGATTTTGGATTATGATGGTCCCGCTCCTATTTAGACCAGAGGACGTGGTGTCCATGATGTCCATGAAGAATTCAAAACTTTGACTTGTCAGACCAAAGGACAGTTTTCCACTTCACCTCAGTCCATCTTAAATGAGCTCAGGACCAGAGAAGGTAGAGGTGTTTCTGGATGTGGTTTATACATTGTTGCTCATAAAGATGGAATATGTTTTTTTTACCTCTTTCCATGAAATGGTTGTCACAATGTGATTTATTCTTGATAGATAAAGTGTATATCTTCATAATATACATAATGATTACATTACATAATGTAATCATTGCATGTGGTCAAAAGTGAAGCCTGATGCATTTAAATAGGAATAAACAGAGGATTGTGTCTGAGTGATTCCAACTTTACGGTTTCCTCGTTGCATGGAAAAGTTTCAACTTGCATTTGTGGATGCAGCGATGAACTGTGTTCACAGACAGTGGTTTTTAGAAGTGTTCCTGAGCCAATGATGTCCACTACAGAATCGTGTCTGTTTTTTAGTGCAGTGCCATCTGAAGGCCTGAAGATTATGGTTTTTTTTTATTATTATTGGTTTTTGGCCTTGCCCCTTGTGTACAGAGATTTCTTCAGATTCTCTGAATCTTTTAATGACATTGTGTACTTGGACAATGGAATCTCCATATTCTTTGTAGTTTTACATTGAGAAAAATTATTCTTAAATTGTTGCACTATTTGCCTGTGAAGTCTGTCATTGTTATCCTGTCATCTGCACTGTGGAACTTAATGGATTGAGTGGGCTTAATCTCCTGTAAGAGAGGCCTAATGCTTTATGGCACTACATCACACATTACCAAGCATGTCACTGATTCTGTTGAAACTGAATCATAATTTATGGAGAAAATGTTTTTGGCTTTCTTTGTGACATCCTCTTGCTGCTCTGCATCAATTCTCAGAGTTTCAGAATAAGAATCGTCTTTAATAAAGTATGTGCGCACATACAACAAATCTGAATCCAGTTTAAACATTGGACTCAATGCACTTTCACAGGACATAAGTCACAGACATACAGCTCAATGAGGATAAAAATACAAAAAAACAAAAACAAAAAAAAAACAAAACAGAAGAATGAACAATAAATTGAGTTTGCAAAAATATGAAATAAACAATATATAGAAAGAATGATGAGGCAATAAACAATATATACAATGAAACTCACAATGTTGACAGACAAGTAAGAAATAACAGCTGACTTGCTAAGCCACCCAGCTAGGTGGCCGTGTCTTGTGTTGTTGCAATTGCTTGATGCTTGGCTGTGTCAGCAAAGTTGTGAACTCACTATTTTTTCTGAAGTAATAATAATAATAATAATAATAATAATAATAATAATAATAAACGCGTGTGTACAGCTGTCATATTTATAACAGTTGGGCTCCAAATTGCGAAAAATACCAATTTTTGCATAATGTTAATTTTACAACTAATTAAAGTAAGCACACTGGGCAGGTTGCGTTCATATTCTGCCTGCCACACACTGCAGCTCCTCCACAAACTTGACTGAATCCTTTTCAAGATATGTCTATGAAGAGCCTGTTTACAGGCTGTTTTAGGAGAAATCATCACTGGACCCTCTACAGTTTGCCTACCAACCCCATCTGGGTGTGGACGACGCCATCATACACTTGCTGCAGCGTCCTCACTCCCACCTGGATTGTAGCGGCAGCACTGTGAGGATCACTTTCTTTGATTTCTCCAGTGCTTTTAATACCAGCTGCTCCTGGGTGAGAAGCTGCAAGTGATGGGTGTCAACGCACCCACAATTTCCTGGATTACTGACTACCTGACAGACGGACCACAGTTTGTCTGACTGGGGAACATTCTGTCTGACACCATGGAAAGTAATACAGGGGCACCACAAGGGACTGTTCTGTCTCCTTTTCTCTTCACCTTGAACACCTCAGACTTTCAGCACAACTTCTCATCGTGCCACCTACAGAAGTTTTCAGACGACTCAACGGTGCTGGGGTGCATAAAGGATGGATGAGAGAAGGAATACAGAGCAGTGGTGGACGATTTTGTGGAATGGTATGGCAGAAATCACCTGCTGCTTAATGTGGCCAAGACCAAGAAGATGGTGACTGATTTCAGAAGGAACAGGATGACCACACAACCACTGTGTGTTCTGGGGGAGAATGTCGCAGTGGTGGAGGATTCCAGATACCTCAGAGTGCACCTCGACAACAGACTGAACTGGAAAACTAATATCAACTGTGATGAACGAAGTAGTAATTGGGACTCAGATGCAGACTCAGGTCTGGAGTGACCGGTTAAAGGATTTATTGCACACAGTGTTCTGGCAGACACTCAAGTGAATGGTATGGTTGTGAGTTCACAGAGTGGTAAACATGGCACAGGATCCGGAGGAGACAAGTGAATCCTGAGGACGTAGTGGAGTGCAGTGTGATGAACAAGAGTCTCCATAGGGTGAGATGACACGTGGTGGTGAGGTGCAGGAGAGAGCATGGATGGTGGTGTGGGCTAGAGGCAGGTGGCTGAGCGGGGTCCAGCGGCGAGGTGGCAGGGATGCTGATGCAGGTAGCAGGACACTGGTAACGGGAACAGGAGGACCCTCTGCAGGGAAAGGTTAAGAACAAAGAGCCGGTGAGCAATCACAAGGTATACACGAACAGTCTATCTCAAGAGTGTATTCTTAAGTCACTAGAAAATACGTAGAGGGCCGACTATACCACTAAGAGGCGGAAATAATCTGGCGACGAGCCCTCCGCTGTTCGCCGTCTTTATGCCGTCCGGGATTGAGATGGGAACCAGCCGTGTCAGTGCCAGGTCCAAAAACTCCGCCCAACCTCAGCCGAAAACAGACAAAACAAAAAGACCAGCCCCACACAACTATAAAGGAAACTAAAAAACATAAATATCACACCAATCATAACAATCGACGCTGTTTACAAGAAGGGGATGAGCAGACTCTATTTCCTGAGGAGGCTCAGATCATTCATTCTGTCACAAGGACCACTTCAGGAAATCATTCCTGCCATGAGCCATCACACTGTACAAAAGTAATTTAAACAGTTAATCTACCAACCTCACAAACCCCAATATTTCAGTGTTACATATTATTTGCACTACAGCAGTATTGCACAATACAGTTTAATGTTTACATTTATTTATCATCTGCAACTCACACAAATTTTTGTCTGGTATATAGTTTACAGTGCTGGCTCACTCTCTCTCTTAGAAACTGCTGTAAATGCTTGTTTATATACATAGTTATATTGTATTTTTATTATATTATTATAATATTATAGAATTTGCATTGTACATTATAATACATATATAAATAGATATTTAGGTATACTCAGTTACATTTTTAACAATTGCTGTTATTCTATGTTTATATACTTAGTTATAAGAATTTTATACGCTTAGATTCTTGAGAACATTCCTTCTCTCTTAGTTTTTCATTATCATCCTTATTCTTCCTTATCCTTATTCTTCAGACTGTGCTTCTGGGGAAGAAAAAAAAAAAAAGACTTGTGTATATATACTTATATTGTTATATCTTTTACTTATTGTTATATTTTTTACTTATTGTTATATTTTTCACTTGCTGTTATATTTTTACTTTTTTAATAACTTCTTTCAATAGATGTGTCATGCACCAACCTCACCAAAGCAAATTCCTCGTATGTGTAAAATCGTACCTGGCAATAAGAGCTTTCTGATTTCTGATTCTGATTCTGATTCTGTTGTATGCTGTATGTTGTTGTATGTTTTGTGGTTGTCTGTTGTATGTTTAAACTGCTACTGGAACAGAATAATTTCCCTAATTGTTATCAATAAAGTAACAGTCTAAGTCTAACATTGATAATGCAAAAAAAATCTACAACAAATAATTAGATAATCATTTATACAACTCAGTTACTTTATAAAAATGGGAAACTAGAGAAGTAAACAGTACACTAAATACATAATCAGTTTTAGAAGTTTGATAACCACAGATTTTAATCTGTTAATAATCTTTGAAGCTTCTGTTTGTAGTCTTTTTTGATGGTTTCACACTTTTGTTGGTGGCTGTAAAAGCTCTGGCAGACATAGCAAGCAAAGTTTCAAGAAGTATCCCAAAATATTGTCTATATTGTATTGCAAGGAAATGTATTCATTTTGTTTGTTAATGTATTCACCATGCTTGTTAAGCTAAAATGATCCGTTTCAATAGGAAATACAAAACCTAAACATTGATGTCTTTTTAATAAAGAAATTTACACAAGGAGCTCTTAACATTAAGGCCTGACAAACATGTTGACTGCATTTGCTACCTCATGAAATATTCATAATGCACTGTTTATCTGCAGTCAGTGGTAGGCTCTAAAGCACTGGCATGAAGACTGGAACTGCAGTTCACTGATCTTTAAGCTATGGCTCCTTTGTTTCTGAAATAATTTGCCACAAATAAAACCAAACCTGCTGTATGAATACATTTTCTGTTATGACTAATTGTGACAGTTTCTGGTCAGTGTGATGAATTTCTGACCGAATGTCAGTTTTACATTGTGCTTCCATTTTCATATTTAAGTACAAATGCCTAGTGTAGGCCTACTGTATTTTCGAGTGAAATACTGAAGACTGTAATGAGTGCCATACCATGCTACAAGCCACTGGTCTTTTTTCAACTGTGATGATTCATAGGCAAGTTGAAACTTGAATAATCCCTGTAGCTGAATAACTCTGTGTTTAAAGCAGTTGAGCCATGCTAAATGCTAAATGTCACATTGTTGCACCACGTCAAACCCAGCCTCCCTTCTCCCAAGGATAGTGAACCACATGACTGTGGAATGACTATAGAAGTTGTATCAGGACACTTTCCATATGGAGCAGGACCATACCCTTCAATCTACAGAGACCCAACTCAGAAAGAGAGGTGGAGAGGGAGAGAGAGAGAGAGAAAGAAAGAAAGAGAGGAGAGTGGTAGAGGGGTAGATGGAGAGGCAGAGGGAAGTGTCAATGAAAGCTGCAATTTGGAACACTGGAATAGAATAGAAGATTAATGTTTGTAACACTGGATTTTTTACTGCAAAGTATGCTGTTGTGATTCATTGTGTTCTGATCTACTCTGTAAAGGCCAAACTAAGAGGACACCGCTAGAAGCGTCTGAGGAAACGGCTTTCAACCGAGACTCAGCAGCAAATTGCTTTTGAGGAATACCAGCATATCAAAAGACAACTCCTTAACATCACTGAAGCCTCAGAAAAAAAGAGCAGCTGACAACTTTTCTAAAGTTTCCAATACACTGGATAGGCTTACACAGGGGCGGCTGGCCCATAGTGGGCGATAGTGCACCGCCCTCCTTAAGCCACACGAAAAAAAGAGAGAGAAAAGAGTTTATTTTGCCGGTCTGAGTCTTAATATTATTGTCCAATCAGGAGCCTTAATATCACTTTCCAACCATAAGCCCCGCCCCCTTGAGGCGATTTCAGTCAGATTGAAAATCGAGACTTACATGTTGATTTTTTTTTTTTTTTTTCCAGTTCATTTCTATGGGCTCCAGGAGGGCTTGCCCCAACGTGATTTACAGCGTGCGAAAAAAAAGAAAAAAGATACTCACAGCGCGCGCACGCATCGGGACTCGGGAGACAGGATGGACGTGGCTAGCAACTGCAGCATTGGCCATGCTTTCCATGGAGAGAGAACTTGTCAGGAACATGCCTGATTTCAGTGAGAGGGTAATTGATCACTTTGCCTGCTTGAAAGAGAGGCGAGCAAAATTTCAGTACAAGAGATAAGTGAGTTGTGTTATGTTGTACTCTCCAAATGTTGAATTGTAAATAGTTGTATTGATTGCATATTGCCAGCCAAATATGTTCTGGAAAGATTTGATTAATTACAGTTTTGATTATAGTATAATTTGAATTGATTTGATTATTGCTATGGCATCCATGGTGCCTATAAATTGTAGACTGCCAACAGTGATTTCATGGGCAAACTATAGATGACAGTGTATCTGTTGATGGCCACAGTGAAAGTGTTTTTTTGTGGAACCTAATTTATTGTATTTGAGACATTTAACTTGATATAGCTATACAAAAAAACTGTACAGTATGTACAATTCATGTCTTGCCATCTAGTGGTTGAACAGGAAAACCAAATTAAACAATACAACGTAACACTGTAAAGTCAGCTGTCTGACTTTTATTTTATTATTATTTTACTCATTGAATGGGTCATCTTAGCCATTGCCCCCTCTGAGAAATTTGTCAGGAGCCGCCACTGGACTTACATCCTCCATTGTCGATAGATTTTCTTTCCTGCGTGAAACAATCCATACAGCACAACCAGCACAGACGCCACCTCCACACTACCCCACAACATTAGCCCAGCAAGGCCATATGCCATCACAACACTCATATCAGCCATCACAACACTCATATCTGCCAAATCCAAGACATCAGGTATTCTCACAAAACTCCTCAGGCAATAGAACACACACACACACACACACACACACACACACACACACACACACACACACACACACAATGTAATGGCACTTAGTACCATTAACCCTGCAGATTTGTCCTTCAGACCTGTTGAGGGCGTAAGGCAGTTCTCGTACACATAAGACCTTTTAAAGAAAGATTAACCAAAATTTATCACTGTCCTTACGGTTGTTTCTGTTTACAGTTTACACAAATTGCACTTTTAAAGGCAAGCATAAAGGCTTGTCTGATGTCTTGGCAGCTGCAATAAGAGTTTACAGAAATTGCACTTTTTGGTTGTTTAATGTTTACTATGATTTTTTTTTATATACCATTGATGTCAGTTAAATTCCAAGCTCTTTGAAGGAAGTTCATTTGAACACTGTTTGTATGCTCTATTTTTGAACAGCAATACAATTTGTTTGTACTGTTACCTCTTGAAGCCTCATAACATTAGTCTTTATTACGTTTTGTTGTATGGTGGCAGCAAAATGGTGTTAATTGACTGATTTCTGTAGCAGTATTTTTAATGTGCTGCATGGCTGAGCCATTGTAGATGACTGAGCATGCTTTCCATTAGTTGAGTGCGCCGTAGCAATTAGCAAGTGCAGTCTAAAAATGCGGGCAAGGAAGCAACGTGGCAGAAATGCCACAGGAATGGTATTTTGCTAGCTTTTGTTTTTCTTGTTTTTCATCTTGAATACTCAAAAACAGTAAAATAAAATTTACTGTAATGATGATGTGTCACGAGTTGTAGGCAATACAGCCCTCTGAATGGCCTTAGTTAAAGTAATTTAAACAGAGCCTTTGCTAGTTTTTAAAATGAAGTGGATTTGTAAAATTTGCAAATTTGAAACACCAAGAAAGACAGATTTCTTAAAGCATTACAGACTTAGACATTGCCATGGTGGAGAATCTCTCCCTTGTCTTTATTGGGAGTGTTATTGCTCATTTAAAACATGGGGCAGCCTGCGAACCCAACTGTCAAGAAGTCACTCAACCCGTGACACAGTGACATTGTCCACTGTACTATTATTTAAATGTCCATGTTGCCCTTTAAACACTATCTCCACAGAAAGAGAATACTTTGAGCACATTTGAAAAAACAGGAAACTATGTGTTGTGTTTTTGAAAATTGTCCTTTCAAAACAAACATTCATGGAACATTTGCCTCTCATAGGAGCTGGAAACACACTCCTCACACTCTTGATGACTTCAAGCCTGAGCTTTTGCAGAGGTGTGTAAATCCTCTAAATGCAGGGGACGATCCTGTGGATGAGGGTGATACCGAGAGTGCAGTGAGTGAAGATGCTGAAGAGAATGAAATGAGAGAATTGCTTAATTTAATAGAAAAACATGTAGCCCACTTGCTGCTTAAGTTGGAAAGCATGTTCATTGTACCACAACATTATATTGATGAGTTAGTTGAAGAACTACACTTTATTTCTTCATCAGCTTTGGGTGCTATTTTAAAAGAGATTTTACAGTCAAGAGAAGCATAATTGTGAGGTTGATGATTTAATCATCTCAGAGATGGTGACAGACCTATGTGAGTGCAACCCAATTACATCAGCCCTGAGGAGTAATGGTCCTTTTTCCACCTCCTACAAAAGAAGAGAACACTTCAACGAGTGTTTTTCTGTGGTAGAACCCATAGGGTATATGCTCAATGCCAGGGAGCAGAGACATTTCCAGTATGTTCCTATTTTAAGTCCTTGCATGATGTTTTGAAGAAAAAAGAAATCCAGGATTGGCTCACACACAGTTGTGAAGCAGATATCAGTTCTGAAAGTCAATACAATTCACTTCAAAATGGCAGACATTTTAAAAACAATACATTGCTATCAGAAAATAATCCCGCTATTTTTCTTATTCTGTATGTGGATGATTTTGAAGTGTGTAATCCACTTGGCACTTCAAGAAAAAAAGCACAAAATTACTGCTGTGTATTGGGTTTTAGCCAATGTACCACCACTGCTCAGATCATCACTGACCTCAATATACCTTGCAGTTCTCTGCAAAGCAGATGATACCAAAAAGTTTGGCTATGATGCTGTGTTACAGCCATTGCTAAAAGATCTTGCCAGCCTTGAAGAAGGACTTTACATTCCCTCATTAGGCATTCAAGTCAAAGGTGCTGTGCATTGTGTTGTTGCAGATAACCTTGGCGCCCATTCTATCGGAGGATTTGTGGAGAGCTTCTCAGCTACATACATCTGCAGGTTCTGTCTTGAAGAAAGATCCCAGTTCCAAGTAAATGAAGTTAGAAGTGACACATTTTTTCCTAGGACAATGCAAGAGCACAGGGCTCATGTTCAGACAGCACAGACAAGTGGGTCTCAATGTTATGGAGTAAAGAAACAGTGCCCACTAACTGAAAAACTCAAACGTTTTAATGTTTTATCTGGATACCCACCTGATTTACTCCATGACCTCTTTGAAGGTATTGCACCTTTTGAGTTAGCACTGTGCCTAAATGCCTTAATCAAAAAGAAATATTTCACACTTGATGAACTAAATAAGTTGATCAAGGAGTTCCCATACAGATGGGCAGATAAATCTGATGCACCACAAGCAGTTCCATTGACTTTTGCTAAAGGAAAAACTGTTGGTGGGAATGCCCATGCTTTGTGCTGTCTCCTTCCCCTGATAGTTGGAGAAAGAGTACCGGAGAGTGAACCCTCATGGCTGGGCATTCTGAACCTTGAGGACATAGTTGAACTTGTCCCTTTTCCTGCCCATACAGACTTAACAATTTGTTTCCTTGAAAGCAAGATTTCTGACATCGACATAGGTTCCTGGAGACTTTCCCTCAAGAAAGACTTATTCCAAAGCATAATTTTTTAGAGCATTACCCAGAGCTAATAAAGGACTTTGTTCCACTTGTATCTCTGTGGACTATGCGGTTCAAAGCTAAACACCATTCCACTGTCTCTCCAGGCATCAAAACTTTCAACTGTGGATTTGACTGTGCTGAGGGAAGACTGAGAAAAGCACTGCAAATGAAATTCCCTAGCATTTGTTTGTCCAGATGGCAACCACAGTGTGTTGCAGTGGCACCAGTTACTCCACTGGAATAATTTTGGCACATGGTTCAATGGGTTATCTTCCAGATTTTGTGGAGTTGACTCAGATAGCTGATGTAAATGGGAAGGTTGGCTTCATTGTGAAATGCTAAAATGCATGGTTTATTGAACATCTTAGAAGCTATGAACTTGAAAACACAAGTGCGAAGGTGACTGAGCCAAATGAGTTGTCTGACATCTTCCCATTGGCTGCATATACTGTGGCTGGGAAGCATATGGTTACCCAGAAGCACTACATTTATGTTGATATTAATTGTCATTAACACCTTCTCATTTGTTTGACTTAACCCTCAAGAAAATTCTGGAAAATACACAATCAGAAATGGTATTATTCTGCTATACTGTCATTTTTTTTTTTTTTTTTATCTTTGTAGTTTTACCTTTATTACATTATGTTTCAATGGAAAACCTTAAGAGGATGAACAAAGGCTGCTGTTATTTGCCATATAATTAAGTGTCCAATCATTTAGTCAAACTGAAATCGGATAAATGGATGCTCAGATTTGCAGTGGTCCAGTTTTGGCAAAAAGAAGAAATAAAATGTCACAATGTAATGTGAAATTTACTGATAAGAGACATAATCACCAGCATAGTTTCTTTCTCCATGCAAGTTAATATCACAAAAGAGATGAAAAGACCTTATATCATCACAGGTAATTATCAATGGAAATATTCTCCTCTGATAGATATTGTTTTGAAGATGAAAGATGATGATGATGGACGTATTATGTAAATAAAACTGAAGTGACATGTTTTCTCTTACAAATACTCCAATGTCTCATCAAGCCAAACTTAGGATCATTCTTCAGGACCATGACATTCGCAAACTTACCTCATGGCATCCCTGAGACTGTAGGTGAACCATGGTTAGAGAGGCATTTGAGCTTCAACAGAACAGTACTTTGCATTACAAGGATGCTGATTTTGAGGAATATTTTACTCTTACCTCAACAAGTAGCATCAAGGACAAGGACACAATAAAAGTGGTTAACATTGTTGAACCTCCCTCATTTTGTCTGAACTTTACTGAAGTGAACACTTCCTTTGAAAGTGAATCAGAAATCTCCATCCATAGCGCAGCAATCTCAGGCAGTACTTCATCGACCTCCATTCAAAGCAGTTGCTCTTCCGGATCCCAGGATACACTGATTATGATATGTTGTCACCTTCACATTGGATTCAACGATTACAGTGGTGGATTTCCTGTACCTCACTTTTCTATGACACAGAGCTAATGCTTGCCTCTGGAAATGAAGCTTTCAAGAAGGATGGCATTCCACTCAACTTTACTTCAATCCTTTCAGACATGCTTGAGAGACTTGCTGAATATATTTTTCAGTATGTTGCCTACCCAACACACGCAGTTTTCGGATGTTGCTGAGGCACTGATTCAGAAGCATGCTTGCCTTATAGAACCAGGATCATATAGTGGATGCTATGCATGGCAACAGAGACTAAAATATAAAATGGGAAACTATAGTCCCAAGTTGAGAGGGCATGGAATGCCCTGAGCTTGATGTGAATTCTATCAGCATGAAGCGACCACATGAGAAAACACCTGCAAAGAATGTCAAAAGACCAAAAAGTCAGATGTTAACTATTTACCCCCTCACCCATAAGGAGAAACAGAAGAAAGTTTAGAACATGAAAGAGTGGAGTTCCTCATTTAGGTGAGGAAGAGGGATAACTGTCAGCTCATCAATGAAAAGATGGCAAAGACATTCTTGAGGCAGGCAGGAAGTTGTTAATCAAGAACCATCTGTGAGTGACGTGAAAGAAAGATGGCCTGCTCTTTTTGACGCAGCTCAGGTAAATATTTTTCCATAAGACAGTTTATAGTACGTATTGTTTTTGAGTAAATTGCATACATTAACATGCTGTGCCTATTTGTGCCTTTTATTTTTTATACTGATTAACCAAGAATTCAGGAGGATCACCACTGTTAGCCTGGACACAACATTTCTGGCGAAGCTGGACCACTACTCCCGGAAAATAATGTCCCTGCTGTCCTCAAGAGGGGGGGCTGCAAAAATGAATATTCAGTGCATATAGAACATGCTGCTAGAGGTATGAATAAATGAAATGTAGTTACTTTCACATAGGATATCCACTTTGTGATGTTGGGTTATTGACCATGATTGATCCATCTTTGGCTATTGATAGTGCTGTGCTGTTCAGTGTAACTGGAGAGTGAATAATGGACCTAAATTTTACTGGTGGCCAGAAATGCGAATTAAAGTCAATTGTAAGATTGTTTCTCCTAGACATATTAGAAGCTAGCTGTTTACAACTTTAATTCATGCAAGGGAATAATATCACAAATAATAATAAAAGGGGCAAAAATATAAATTAAACCAAATAATAATTGAGATGGTTCACACCAGGCCTCGTAAGCATCGTCCTTTTGTCTTTTTTTTTGATGTTATTATCAAGAACACATCTTCGTAGAAGAGCAGTTCAACATTCTTTTTCTTATTCACAGGACAATTCTGTGGAGACAAGAAGGGATGTTGCCATCCGTGGCTTAATGGTGTACCTTAAGGAAAAGGAGGAGGAGCTCTTCAAAGAGCAGGTAAATCAGACACCACTGTACTTCACAGAGATGTTGTTTGCCTGCTGATCATGGCGGAGCGTATTTATGACAGAACTGCTTATCTTAAAACATGACAAAAAGAAAAAAGGTCACAATGAAAACTAATTATTCACCTAACAAAAATGCCAATGGGAAAAGTTTATCATATTCATGAGAAATGAACCCCACAAGGTCCTTTGTTTCTCAGAATACATCGGAAACACTTGCATACAGGCATTGGTGCCTTTTTATGGCCAGGATGAACAAAATGACAACAATACACTGAGACGAACAACTTAAAACTCTACACCGATACACATTTCAAAATCATATTATGATACTATACATAAGACATGGAAAAATAACAAAAGAAGAACATGTAACCTGCCTCAGCTCTAACTGCTAATGGTAAAAACTGGGAGATACAGATATTTATTTTATCAGTGCATCAATTACCTTGTGGACCAGTAGTCAGAAGTTTAGGTTGCTACAGGAGAAAGGGTGCATTAGCAAAAATACACTGAGTGACCGAATAAAGAACCTCACACATCAAAGGTAAGTTTTTTTCTTTTTTAGTGTGTTGTACTGTATTAAATGAAAAAAATGAAATTGTAGAAAAATAAAAAAAAAACAAATTTTAGCTTTTCTGCTCTTCAGACATGAGACATCAACCACAGTCCTCAATAAATCAGTCTTTTTAAATAAATCACAGTCTCTGTATAAATCCCAGTCTCTATCTTTTGGGTTGGCTCGCCACGACCACTGAGGTCCCGTTCTACCTTTACAGACACAGGAAGAATCCCCAGTAGAAGATGTCTTGCAGATCAATCACAGGAATCCATACAAGGGAAAGGAAAAGAAAAAGACAAAACAAAAAAAAGAAACCCGGCCTATAAAGGCCAAAAAACAGGGTTACTGTACTGTTCACATAAACAAAATATACTTTTAAATTTAAATAAATACTGTAGCAGAACTGGCCTCTAACTGACCCTTCCTTACCCTCTCTGCATCCCTTCAGGAGAAATGGAGTTGTAAAACACCCCAAATTTCAAGAGCTATTGACCATTTGAACTGTTACAGGGACAGTGCTAAGTTGAACAGAGACAAGATATCTGGCTCAGAGATATCTCCTCCACACCCTTTCGGGGGAGCAAAAGAAACAGACACCTCAACATCAAAGGTTGCCCTATTTGCCCCATGTTTCCCATGGAGGTGCTAATTCCCTCTTGATAGCCCCATGGGAGATACGGACAATAAAGCTGTCTAGGTGAACCAATGCCAGACCTCAGAGGAATCCACAAACAAAATAATGCTGATGGGTTGTAAATTAGACATTCCTGAAACAAACTGTTTTGTAGATCTGTGTGTCTTGTTCTCCAGTATACCAACATAACCAGTTCTCTATGTTTGATCTCACTTTAGATTTTCTTACAGTGTCAAGCCCGTAATCTGTGTGATATCAATGTTTTTTCTGTGTTTGTGGCTTGTAGAATGACAAAGCTGTGATTTTAACTTTTCTTCCAAGTTTGTCTGAGTTTTTATCATGGAACCATACTGCCATCTCGAGGTTCGTAACAGTTAGGTTGAATACGCTTGACGTGATACATTTATTAATAAGTAACCGTTATAGTGATAATCATTTTGGGCAAATATAGTCTTCCCTTCTTTATTTCTTTATTTTGTGTTAGTTATACCTTGAGTCATCATATATATTAAGATGAGTATCAGAAATTTATCATGATTCCGTTATTATGAGTTATCATTTAACGTTGTCAGCCACCCATAAGAATTGCCTAACGCATGTTGTGAACAATGTTGGAATGCCATTGAAAATTGTCCATTCAAAATGTATGTGATTGACCATAGTGAGAAGCAGATGAGCCCCTCGTACGAACCATTAATTAATCCTCGCCTTACAAGATGAAATGACGTCGCGCGCCTACGAACCATCCCACATGCGCGACAGCCTATCGGTGATTAGACACGCCTTGGAGCGAGGAAAAACATCTGCCGCATGCAGCAGACAGTCAGTCTGTCTCGTCAGTCCAGTAGTTAGTCTGTTTTGTTAGTCTGTCTTGTCTTGTCTTAGTCTTCCGTTTGTCCTCTTCTAGTCTTAATTTTTCCTTTTCAGTCGAAGTTTCTATTCTAGTTTTTAAGCCTTCGTTCTGTTTTTGCGTTTGTCTTTTCTTCTTTTTGTTGCTGCTCATAGTCACGCTGAGTAGCCTGAGTTTATTCTTAAGAAGACGTATTTTCTTTTGTTTTCTCTTCGTGAAACTTTAATTTTTGCTCGCCACATTAAGCCACATGATTTGATTTGCTTTGTTTTTGTGTAAAATTCTACTCACGTAATAATAATTTTGGAGACACTTTTCGATCGGCCATCGAAGAGACATTTAATCTTATTGTTAGTAATCTAAAGTCCTGTTTCACGGTCACCACTTATTACTAAAACCTGCAGCCATCTGCTAACCCGCTGGTTCGGGCTAGACAACCATCAGAAGCCGCTCCTCGTCTGTAACCGACACCGGAGAGTTCCAGCCCCTGAAACATCCCCGTCCAACACCGGCTCGCCACCGTGGTTTGCTCGATTCGTCCAGCAGACTGCCGCGCAGATCAGAGCCACGGACACAGCTTGGAGTCTTCGTGTCAGTTCGGAGCAGACATCAAACAGGAGCGTCGCTGGCCAAGTAGGCATGTTAAGCGGGTTTGAATAAGAGTTGGTCCGTGAGGTTATGATACTGTAAATTTGACTAAATTCTCTTAACCATTCGTTCAGTAAATTAACTCTACATTTGCGTCCCCAGTTTTCCCTTTAACTACTTCTCACTATTGCCAAACTCATTCTGCCATTGTTTGCCATAAGTTTCTCTCTGCTTGTGTTGTTTCAGATCTCATATATTCTCTGTCGTACTATTCATGATACATTATTCATTATTCATTTGTGTTTAATAAATAAGTTCCTTTTTATTTAAGCCGTGGTCAGACGATGTCCTTTTGAGCTGAGTAATAACGATCCCTATCTCCGGAACTTACCCTTCAGATTATCAGACTGGTTTACTGTTGGTTCATTCGTTATCATAACATCAGCGTTACAGGAGTCAGTCTCCATATAGTCCTTCTTAGCTGAGGAAGGTGGTGCCCCGATATTTTATTAACGAATGCAATACCAACATTAATTTAATTACCCCTACAATACATATAAACACACATTTTTATGCAAATACTTTGTAACACAGCTTTTAACAATTATTTTAACCCTTTTTACTGTTAATTCATTGAACTGAATACATTTCTCAGTATTAACATGAGACAAAATAGCTGAACATTTCTTTCCCTCTTTTCTTTCTTTTTAACCACCACATTCATGAAAATAATGCCTCATTGATCCATATTAACATTAGCAGAAACAACACATTTCACTCCATTTATCAGACTAACTTCAGTAAAAGTTACTCACCAGAGGCTCACAGTTCATATACACACACTCACTCCGGGCACAGGGCACAATACACGGCTCTCATCAGTTCAGGGTTCCACTTTTTAAGAGACAGGGACACGGGAGTTCAGTAACGTATAACCTTTACAATTTAGCAATGGATGTGGCTAATGACTTGAGTTAGCGCCGAATGCTAATCAACACAACTCACGTTCTCCTCCGCTTCTGTTACAAAACACACGGCCCGCTCATCTACCCACGGCAAAAAAAAAAAAAAAAAAGGAAAGGCTCGCTCTCTGCTCTGACGATAAAAGTGACTAGACTTTGAATATCTGGCTCTCTCAGACTAAAAAACAGCATAGTCCATAGCAGGAGGCTAGCACACAGCTACCTCGGAGACGATCACGCAGAGAGAGAGAGAGAGAGAAAACGGGAGCACCCAGGCATGCGCACCCTGGTGGCGTCTGAATGGTTACACATCACAGGAACATCTCATGTCACCTGAATCTTTTACACTTGAGGAAGGCACTTTCGCCACACTTGAAATGAAATACAATACTCTTTTGAAACAGATAAATGAACTTGTGTGTGTTGATCTTTTTAATCTTTTTAACATATTTATGATTTTTAACCATAAATCCTATTTATTCATTTTATGCAAGATTGTCATTTATCTGTCACATGAAAAAATATGAATTTATTAATTTATTGATCTAATTAATTAACTGGTGGACTGGACTGTTAATAAGGCCTGGTAACCTGGGTTACAAACACATTTTACAGTACTTGAGGATCCACAGAGATGTTAGCCTGCTCCAGTGTGTTTTTTACAGAGCTGCGCGTGAGCAAAGCAGGGTAGGGAAGCTACTCTTCACCAGTGGACACACAGTGTTGCCATAGCACCACACTGACAGATGTGAAATGTTTTTGTAGAAAGCTTTAGTAAAGACTATATGTGGCATTTTCCGACAACACAGGGTGTCATAACATCTGATCCAACACGTGCAAAGATCGTCCTAGAGGAACAAGAGGTCCTAACAGACATGGATGTTCCCAGAGCCTGTGCCTTGCTAATGGGGCTGATATATGCATTCAACCTCAGCTACCCAAAACAACTGAAAAATACTTTTGAAGTGTTTCAAAAGATATTCCTCGAGCTGGATGATCTGAAAACCAGTCCTAAGGTAATGTCGCTAAAAAATAGATTACTGAACTAAAGAAAATGTGAGGAGTTAGGCTATCCTCAAATTAAAGAGGAAATTTGTTGCAAATGTGTTTGCAATATTTTGTTGAGTGAAATAGGTATAGTGTAGAGAGTTCATTAAATACACCTATAGTTCAAAATAATGCACTTTAAATGATGCAAAGATGTCAAAACTGGGTCTGTCAGTCTGATCAGCATGACTGTCAAAATGTTATGTCTTTTTGAGACAGTTTTACAGGGCTGTTTTATGTCATTTTTTTATGGAGGCTACAGTCTTGTGTATGTCAATATGCAGCCAGTCTGTCATGTTTGAATAAACAGTTTGATCATAAATTTGGAATTTCAGTGTGTAATTTATTCTGATTTAGATAAATAAGTTACTAGTTCTTAGAAAAATTAAGGTAACAATTTGCAGAAAAGAATAAGTAAGAATAATTAAAAGGAGTAATTTTTACACATTTAAAATTATGTTGGTTCAACTTGATTAAGCTTGAAGAGGACAAAGCAAATCATGCTGCTTGTACTAAAGTAATTGAGTTTGCCTAACTAGAGAAGTCTTGTGGCATTAACTCAATAATGGCTAAGTTGAAATAATTTATAAGGATCTACGCAAATTGTTACATCAGTTTTTGTTGTTGAGCCAGTTGATTATTTTTCAGATTGTTCAGTATTTTGGTAACATGCTGTGCCCTCTGAAGTCACTTTACCACTGTAAACCTTTGTTCATGAATATATATTTTCCAGAGAGATAACTAATGAAGTTTAATAACAGTTCGGGAACAAAGACCATACCCAGAACACATCCCATTTCCAAACAAAAATATTTATGCTCACCTGATACATTTATTTCCCCTTCGACTTGTATGACATGTGACAGCCACCTCACCTCCTCCCACCTTTATACCAGTCACTAAAGCCTCTCTGACTGCTCCCTCAACAGTGATACACTGTGGTGTCATCAGCCAAAACCCAGAACACTAGATAATGAGCTGTATTGCTGTGTTTTGCAGCATACTCTTCTCTGAATTGCAACCTGTGCTGCACACCATCCCATCCAGCCTCATAATGCACCCTCACCACTATCTTGCCTCGGCTCCCTGCACCAAATAAACAAAGCTACGGCATCTTCTGCAGCCTGCTCCCCTCAGCTATCCCACCATCCATCCCCCCCAAACCTACCTACACCCAGACAACCACCCTTGGTCCCCTTCCAAAAGGTGTGGATAAGAGAAGACCGGTCCTCTACTAGGGCATTAGTGGTATACAACATCTTTAATGATCTAGGATGCTTCAGCCAGGAAATTAAAAAAGCATTCATGAAGAGGTTCGAATCAGTCCAATTGGTGTAGCCACTAGGAAATATTCAGGAAAAAGAAACTCATCACAGACCTGTCACCTTTTCTAGACAACCACTCAAAGCACTTTTACAACAAGTCTGCGTTCACCCATTCCCACACACTGTACTGCTGCCATCCTCAACTACCAGCCATCTCAACACGCAGCCATGACTCAACATTTCCATCCGTTCCTCTGACTCTTATGTGGCACCTAACTGTAACCCTAACCAGTCCAGACATTAGAAACGCCCATGAGCAGCTTTTGTCTTGAAGTTCCTTTGGGGTTTTATCGAAAATCTAAGAATATCCCAGAGTCTCAACGACCCCCGGTTCTCTCTGTGGTAGAATTTGTTAATGCAATATCCCCTGGCAGTCATGATGACCTGATACCTTTACAATATCAGGATACCTGAGAGTACATGTCCAACTAAATGTTCTGGTCATAAATAACAGGTTATGGGTAAATAACAGGAAATATGGCCTAAGGTGAAGTAATCTGAGCCTTTCTAAATGAGTTCGACTGGGCACCATCCCAAAATAAGTTGGTGTCGGTCACATCAACACAGAAACCCTTGTTGTCAGGGAAAGGGAAAGAGTGGAATGTTGACCAGAAGACTGAAAGAACAGTGGTGCCAGGAGATCAAGTGTATATTAAGGTCTTCCAGAGGAAGTGGCACGAGCCGAGGTGAGAAAGCCCTTATACAGTCGTGTGAGCAACACTAACTGCAGTCCAAGTACAGGGAAGCACAACGTGGTATCACCTGAGCCACTGCAAGAAAGCAATCTGTGGCAGAAGAAACCACAACTGAACTGACTGTTGAGGACACCAAAGATCTTGGATATGAGCATCTGGAAGTGATCCAGCCATCTTGGAAGAGAGCCGAAGTCTATGAATCAGAGTACGATACAAACACACACATTCCAACCCATACTAGACTGTGCCAGTATTGTCACATAAACCCAAGCATAATCCAATTTCTTCTAGGACAGTAATGTTAAACGTACAGAGAGAGAACTACTCAAAAGGTGGAGTTGGGAAATGAATGTTGCTTTTCCAACAGAAAAACAGCATGAGTTAGTAGCGTTAATACACAGAACACGTTTGTGTGGCCTTAGAACAGGCAGACAAGGATTAAAGTGGGGACTAGATCAGTGTGTACTAACTGTAGCTGTGGGAAGCCAGCTTGACATCAAGGTCAAAATGGGTCATCAGTGGAGTCCAGAATACACTTACACTGCACAGATACATATTAGAAATGTGGACACTGCTCAAGAAGTCCAAATAGTCTGCGATTTGATACAATCAACCTGGAACATTGCTAGATGTGAGTTGAGGGTGATGAGAGAACCAACCGGTTGAATAGTGGAGATCAATGCAAAAGCAATCCAACTTAATAGGACTTATGCACTTGAGTTTATAGATACAGAAAGAACAGGAAAGCTTGAGAAGAGAACCATTCCCTGGAAATATTGTGAAGTAGCGGAGATTAGTCAAGAAGTGTATGATGCTGCTACAACACAGAAGATGACCACCACCATTATAAATAATTCTACAATCACTTATTTAAACAAATCAGGACCTAGTACCACTTTTAGATTTTTGGACATGAACAAACTAGTGCGTGGAATCCAATCTACACTTTTGTATGGATCTCAGAAGAATCATGATTATCTTGACTGCTATCCTGAATTTCAATTTTGTGAAAAGTGTGCAGAATTTAGGATCTTCACATCACAGAATGAACCACCACGAACTACAAGGTAGATTATCTGGCAGATTACGAGTGTTTTACTAGTGGAGGATTATCCACAGATGAGAGGAGTTTATGTAGGTAACACTACAATTAATTGTAAAGTGACTTGAGTAATCTTCAAATCTTGGGTTCCTCATTCCAACATGACTCCCATATTTACACAAACACCAGAATGCTATGAAAATCCAGTGTCCTGAAATCAAAGTTGTGAGAATGTTACTATGATCATTGCCACTCTTCACTTGCTAAGTGAAAAAACATATGCCATTGCAGATAGTTACTGGATGTGTGGAGATAATGTTTTGCTAATCGTTTTGTCACCTAGATGGATTGGACAATACTTGCCTATACAATACAAGCTTGATCTAAGTTTTAAATACTGGGAGTGCATTTTATACAACATATTACCATTGTTACAACTTGTATAACTTTTAATCAACCATAACAGGTGTGCCTCATGTATTCCATATATACTGATGATTTAATGTCTTATGTATCACAGTTAATCAGTTTTGAAAGATTTACGCCTTTGGTATTTCAAATTATTCATCTAATTGTACTATTCTAGTATCATTATGTCTATATCTAGTATTTTTCCATTATTCTTATCAGTGAAAGTTATTTAGCATCAAGTCATGTTAACTATACATGTTTTATGCATCAAGACCCACTTATGCAATAGGCCTCAAGCTTCTCTGCGCATTCGTCAATGCAACAATGTACTGGTTATGTTGCGGTCCATGAGGACGGTTGCCATAGGAGAGTTTTAGTGTTCCGCAATTAGCCAACAGGTTTTTCACTCCTATATGCTATGAATTTAGTAGTCTGGGTAGATTAATCAGTATCATTAATAGTAATATGATTTTTAAATGCATGATTAACTCATGTTATCATGCATTGCATAACTCATAGTTTGAAATGTCTAGTTTCAGTTTAGCAACATGGTTTGATCATTATGTCATACATTATGCAACAAAGCTTGATTTGCTGGATTCACCTGCACATTAATTAATTTTCTTTTGTATGATAGTTTACACCCTCACATGCAATATCCCCTGACAATTTTTTTGGAAGGTCATGATGACCTGATACCTTTGCAATAACAGGATATTTAAGAGTACTTGTCCTACCAAATGTTCTGGTCATGGGTAAATAACAGGAAATATGGCCTGAACTAATGTGAGCCATTGTAAATGATTTTGGCTGGGTATCATCCCAAATAAGTAGGTGTCAGTCACGTCAACACAGAAGCCCATGAGGGTGTATGTATGTCTACAACAGTATATAAATGAATGTAAGACAAGATATGACATCTGTATGTGTGAACTCACTAAATAGTCCTGCTCTGGCTGTCTCTGCTGCATCCCCTGTCTCCACACTGGCAGCTTACACTAGTCCATCATCACACTCCATCCATCCACCTATGACCAAGATTTCTCCCTTGATCCTTTCAGCCCTCACCCTTCTTCCCCTACCCCTTCATCCCTCTACCCTCATCTCTTTTTTTTTAAACTTTATTTTGCAGTTTTTCATTAATAAACATACAACTTCCAAACATAGACACATAAACAACATAGGACCCCCCTGTGGCTCTTAAACTAAAATTAAAATTAAATAAACAGAACCTCTCGTGAGGTGTTTTGAGCATGTTAGAAAATAGTTTTAGCTATCCAATACAACCAGTGTTAAAGTATATCACTGAAAGGGAAAACCCTCTATAAAGGGACTCCAGGTCAGGGTGAAGTTTCTGTGGGTTTTACATCCCTCAACCACTGCAGAAATGATGGGGCTGAATTTGATTTCCAATTAAAAAGTATGAGTCTGCATGCAAGCAGGGAAGCAAATGCCAAAGCATTTGCTTGTAAATTTGAAACTTTGTGGCCTGGGGGTGGTACGCCAAAGATGGCTGTGTGATAGTCAGGTGTTATAGTCTGACCGCAGATTTTGGAAAATACATCAAATATCTGTCTCCAGTAGTCGTTGAGGGAAGTGCATGACCAAAACATGTCCCATTGTGGCGGGTACATAGCTGCACCTTGGACAACCAGGATCTGTAGCGGGAAAGACTTTGGACAATTTATCCCTTGAATAATGCAGGCGACGGAGTACTTTAAATTGAATTAAACCATGGCGTATACAGAATGACGAGGTATGAATACGTTTTAGACTATGTTGCCACATATCTTCAGAAATCTCAACCCCCAAATCTTTGGTTGGCAAATCTGGTTTCAAGTCTCCTCTCATATTGTAAATCACCGATACATGCTTCTTCTCATAAGGATCCAGTCCTAGAATTGCATCTCGATGATTCCTAGGTGGTGGTAAAGGAAATGAGGGAAACTTTTCTCTGGTAAAGCTATGTATCTGAAGAAATCTAAAATAATGTGATCTCAGCCCAATAATACCAAAGGAAATTGGGTAATCCCAACCCACCAACATCTTTAGGAACCTCCAGGTACATCTTTTTCACCCTAGGACTACAATTATTCCATATAAATGAGGAGATTAGACTATCTAATTGCTTAAATGTTTTCATAGGGATAAATATGGAGATCATCTGAAACACAGAAAGAAATCTAGGTAGGACTGACAGCAGGTCATCCGCATATAGCGCCACCTTATGGACTTTACCGCCATGGGAGATACAGCTAATTCCCTCTTCTGCTCTAAGGGCTATAGCAAGGGGTTCGACCGCCAGATCGAACAGGTATGGGGAGAGGCCGCAGCCTTGTCTGCAAGACCTGTAAAGAGGGAAATAGTCAGAAATATTGTTATTGGTCCGTACAGCCGCAGTGGGTGTGTCAACCTGGATTTCTACCTTCATCCTTTCATCCCTCACCCTTCTTGCCCTATTCCTTCATCCCTCTGCCCTTATCATTTCATCCTTCACCCCTCATGCCTCCTTCTCTTCATCCCTTGATCGTCATCCCTCACTCTTCATCCCTTCATCCGTTCATCCCTTCTTCTCCTCATTGCTTCATCCCTCCTTCCCTTCAACCCTCAACCTTCACCCCTCCTGACCTTCATCCCTGGACCCTCAGTGTAATGTATCTGTCAGGGTGGGACAGTCTTTTTCAGCTGTAAGTTTTATCCACTTGATCCTATATTTGCATCAGCCGTGGACAAGCCAGACGGGAGGCAGAAAAGACTTGGTTCACTGCCTGCTAAAAGCTAACCTATGTGTGTCTGTGAGACCCTGTAAGTGCGTACCTGCGATTAAGGGTGCTTGTTCTTGTGCGCAGCAGTGGACCACATGGCGAGGACGCCGTTGTACCGACACTAGAAGAGTACAACAGGACAACAGCCACACAGAGCTCCCCCCAAGCTATCCTCCTAACATGAGTAGAACACTCACATTCCTGAACAATTTCAGGACCTGTAAAGGTATTTGGACTTTGGTATAGCCAATTTTAAGGAACAGTCATTTATGGTGTTTTAAATTTAGGATGTACAAAACTGTTGTACCCTGGTACATGTTGGTATTTTAGCTATTTTAAATATTCCTTTTTTAACCTGTTACTGCATCACTACCATCAAGCAGGTTGTTCAGTTTATCTCGCCCCAAATGAGAGGCTATAGAAAAGTAGGTCTGGAAATATTTGGATAGTCACACAATTTTCTGAATTTTGGCCCTGTATGCTACCACATTGGATCTGAAATGAAATAACCAAGATGAAACTGAAGTGCAGACTTTTAGCTTTAATTTGAGGGTATTTACTTAAAAATTGGAGGAATGGCTTAGGAATTGCAAACATTTTCATACATAGTCTCCTCGTTTCAAGGAACCTAATGTAATTGGACAATTGAGTCAAAAGCTGTTTTAAGAGCAGGTGTGGGCTATTCCTTCGTTATTTCATCATCAATTAAGTAGGTAAAAAGTCTGGAGTTGATTTCAGGTGTGGAATTTTCATTTGTAAGCTGTTCCTGTGAATCAACAACATGCGGTCAAAGGAGCTCTCAATGCAAGTGGAACAGGCCATCCTTAGGCTGTGAAAAAAAGAAAAGATCCATCAGAGAGATAGCAGAAACATGTGGTCAAAGTGGCCAAATCAATAGGTTGGTACATTCTGAGGAAAAAGGAACACACTGGTGAGCTCAATAATACAAAAAGGCCCGGACATCCACAGAAAACAACAGCAGTTGATGATCGCAGGATCCTTTCCATAGTAAAGAAGAACCCCTTCATAAAATCCAGTGAAGTGAAGAAGACTTTCAAGGAAGTTGGCATATCATTATTCAAGTCTACAAGAATACAAGGCCTCAAGAATACAAAGGCCAGATTCGAGTTTGCCAGAACACATCTAAAAAAGACTGTCCAGTTCTGGAACAGCATTCTTTGGACAGACAAACTAAGATCAACCTGTACCAGAATGATGGGAAGAAAAAAGTATGGAGAAGGCTTGGAACGGCTCACAATTCGGTGCACACTACATCATCTGTAAAACATGGTGGAGGCAGTGTAATGGCATGGGCATGCATGGCTTCCAATGGCACTGGGTCACTAGTGTTTATTGATGATATGACATAACTTGGAAACAGCTGCTTCTATAGTCTATAGGAACACTCTGTCTGCTCACATTTAGCCAAATTAAGCCAAAGCATTGGCAAAAGAGGCTTGAACAATGTAACAGTGACAAACAAACATCCTCTGTCCCTAATCAACTCTGCCTTTAAGACTCTAGAGGAAGCCACCATCTTTTCCAAACTGCACCTGTGTAGGAGAATCTGCTTATTAAAACCTCTAAATTAAGGTTGCATTCATTAATAAAGTACAGGGGCACCAACTTTCCTCAGCTCAGAAGGATTTTATTTATCATTTGTTGTAATGCTGATGTAATGCTAACAAATGAACCAACAGTAGACCAGTCTGATAATCTGAAGCGTAAACTCTCGATACAGGGATTGTTTATACCCAGCTCAAAAGGACACCATCTGACCACGACTTGAATGAAAAGTCTTATTTATTAAACAGAATGATGAATGATGAATAATGAATAATATGACAGAGGATATGGGTAATATGACTTGACAACTACAATATGACAACTACATGATGGCAGAATGAGTTTGGTGATAGTGAGAAGTAGTTTGAGGGAAAAATGGGGACGCAAATATAAAGTTAATTTCTGGGATGAATGGTTGAGAGAATTTAAGACAACTGAAAAATATCATAATGACTCAGGGTATAACTACCTTAATATAACAAAGGATTAAGACACTCCTCTGGAGGGGCCGGCACCACCACCTCTTCTCCAGTCAGTGCCGGATCACCTGCATCACCTCCTGTTGGCACGCAGACCTCCACCTCAGCGCAGCGGTGAAAGGGCAGAGCTCCAGCCCCTCTCCTCCCTGCCTGGCACATGGAGCTGCCGGTTGAGTGCTCCCCCGCTCCAGACTCCGATGCCACTGGCTCGGCCCACCTGCCCCCCCCCCCCCGTCCACTGTTCAGCCCCATGACACTCATTGTGGGGGACAACATCATCCGCAATATCCGCTTCTTCAGCGTCACCACATGGTGTTTTCCCGGAGCCACCGTCACCATCAATGAACTGCTGCAGTCCATGTCATCCTCCATAACCCGGATTATCGTTCACATTGGCACAAATTACACTGGGCAGCTCGGTTTTACCAGGCAACATTCACCATGCGGTTCAATCACACCCACATGATTGACTACCTGTACGTCACACACACACACACCACACCCCACCCCACCCACAGAAGTACCACACAGCACCACCCACACCATCCTAACCATCATTTCCTACAGATCGCACAAACCCAGGACTGTTCTTAGACCACACACACACAGTCATTACACCAATTCACTACAATGAGCACACATTCAGCACGAACATTAACGTAAACAAGACTTTTTTAATGAATGATGTGATTTTAGATTATAAGTTAGACTGTTTTCTTTTCACCGAGACATGGCTTGGCACTGACGCACCTGTTGTTCTCACCAAGGCTTCCCCACCAAATTTTAATTTTTTATTTTCTACTAGAGAGAGTAGAAAAGGAGGCAGAACTGCGTCAATTGCAAATAACCCACTGACCTCTAATGGAATGTCTTTTAACAGTTTCACATCATTTGAGCATCATGCCTCTGCATTACTGTATGTAGACCACCCCATCACTCTAGCTCTCTTATCAGTGAATTCTCTGAACTTTTATCAATTATTCACACCTCTTATAACAGGATTTTAATAACTGGTGATTTTAATCTACATGTTGATGACACCATCCAATATCTAGAGAATTTTTAAACCTTTTAAATTGTCTAGATTTTGAGCAGCACATCACACAGCCAACTCACAACAGAGGACACACCCTGGACCTGGTCATAACCCATGGCCTGTCCATTGGTCTGCCCTCTGTTGTCGACCTGGCTGTGTCTGACCACTACTGTGTGTTTTTTAACATCACCAGTTTTAACCAGTGGGAGGCTCCGGTGAGAACAGTGAGGAGGCGCTACCTAACCTCTGAAGTGGCTGCAAATTGTATTGAGATTTTAGAGAGCGCTCCTGCTGAAATTTTACCTGCACCCTGTGATTTTATCATTGAAAATTTTAAAAGCAAACTGAAGTCCACTCTTGACTCAGTAGCTCCACTTCTAACCAAAACAGTAAAAAGAAAACCTACACCCCTGTGGAGAAACAACGATAAAATACATGAACTGAAAAGACTTTGCAGGAGTGCTGAGAGGAGGAGGAAATCAAAATTAACAGTCCACCTCGAGATTTTACACTGTAAAAACTGTTGCTTAGATCCAACTCAAAAAAAAAAAAAAAAAAAAGTGTCAACATTTTCCAAGCACTTTTTAGTTGTTTAGTGAATTTTTGTTTTTTTGATTTTGGAAAACTCAAAAATTTGTATTTTACTGTTAAAATTTTTTAGTATAGCCTTGAAGAAAAAGTCAAAAAATGAGTTTAACTAACTTAAAAACAGTCAGTTGTCAACTACATCATACTTAATAAAGTACATTTTTTATGCATATATTAAGAAATTGATTTGGACGAATTCATGCACTCAGTCTTATTGGTTTTAAATAAAAATTCTTTTGCATGTTTTATAATTACTTTTATAATTATAATTACTTTATAAAATTAGTAAGAAATAACTAATAAAATCTGTTACATTTAAGAAAGAGAGGTATTTGTATCCAACATATTTATTTATCAAAAGCATTTTCTGCAACTTCACAGTTCTTAACTGTTTACATACAATTTTGTTTTTAAAACCAAAATAGATCAAAGTAATCTGTGACCTGATCTTAAAGTGCTGAACAGAACACCTTAGTATTTTTTAGCATATGCAAATATACCCAAGGGTATGATAACAAAACAAAGTTTTTGATTTTAAGATTCATATTAGAACATTTCAACAATTGATAAATTTACAGGTTACAAATTCTGACCGTGAAAAAACATTTATCAGAAACTCCATGAAAATAGATCAAAGTAATCTGTGACCTGATCTTAAAGTGCTGAACAGAACACCTGAGTGGTTTTAGCATATATATATATATATATATATAACTTTGAAGTCAGAGATGAGCTCCTCAACACTCTCTCCCATATACTCAATGAGACATCTCAGGTACACATCTCTCTTCTTACGAACTGAAGTCACTGGATCCTAGAGTTAAAAGTGAATAATTAAACACAATCTTACAGGCAGGCATTGTCAATCTAATTGTTTGCCATTACCACTGTGGGTCTTCACTACATTAAATAGAGCAGTGTTCTCCAACCCTGATCCTCGGAGCCTACTGTCCTGCATGTTTTAGAGGGAAACATCTACATCTGAAATAGAGCTTATATATTTTGATTGAAAACCCATTAAAATTAGTTAAGTAAAACAAAATGTTAATTGAAACATTCATCCTTCTGGGTAGACAACTGAACAACAAATTACTCATTGTATTAATATGTTCCTGTAGCTTTTTCTTCAAACACTCTTGCCTTACCTGTATCAGTTCCATCAACATGTTCTTGATGCGCTGATCCACTGCTCCTCCCTTTGCACTGAACAGCTGCAGGAGCTTTGGAGTGTACCTGTCCAGCTGAGACAGAAACGTTGACTCTAGTGGAACTACAGTGCACCTACGAAACTCCTCATTGATCTGAAAGACAGCAAGTGTTTAGGACTTTCAGGAGGTGTAAACACAGCCTTTGCATTTTATACAATCATTATTTTTAATATATGTAGGTTCAGGAACACTAAAATGAGAAATGATTTACCTGGAATGGTTCGAAGAGGGCAGGCCACCTTTCTTTAAATTCTGCCACTCCTGGGGACTGCACAACCACTTCCATTCTTCTGTAGCTGTATGTCTTGGCCATCATGTAATTTATGCTCTTGACATTGTCCTTTTTCTTGCTGGCTTCAATGAGATCAAGTCTCACATTCTCAAGGGTATCGTCAGTTTCACCAGCTGGGTGTGAAGGAAGAAAATTGACTTCTGCCTTCTTTGCTTTCTTGATGTTTTTAGCAGGTTTTCTGTCATCTTCAGTCTTGTGTTTCATCGAGTTTATCAGGAGTTCAGGGCTTCCCAGTTCTTTATGTTTTGTAGTTTCCGCATTTGTATTTCAGGCTTTGTTGCCACCCATAAATTCCATTAAAAGAGCCTGGCTCCTTTAGGCATGGATGCTTATCCACTAACGTGTGTGCTACAACACACCTCTGAGCATCATTAGGGTAAGCCATGTGAGAAAACATTGTCTCTGCCAGCCATTCCAGGATGTCCGATTTTACACTTGGTGATGTCAGTGTGGTTCCATCTCTTAAAAAAAGTCTCATTGCCTTGCCTCAAAGCCAGCTCAGTGTTGTGTGAGAAAGTTGGAATTGGAAATACAGGAGGCCATAGGTTCTGCCTCCCACTGACGTGGGGGCTGAGAATGATGGTATCGTCTGAGTCCACAGAGAGACAGGCACAATCAGAAAAAGAGGACACATCTGATGCATTAGGGGTGCTTTCCTGAGGAACAATGGTCAGCGTTAGGTTAAGCGGTGTATACACTACTTTAAGTGTATCGTTATCTTTCAGTTCACTTGTAGAGATAAGGGTGAAGAAGTCATCAAAGTCTTCGTCTTTGTACTGAAGACTTATTTCTGTGTGGATGGAAAAATGTTCTTTTACAGCTGCAACTAATTCATCTACAGATGAGGGAATGCCACTGTTGAGAGTAAGTTTCTTGACTTCATGATTGATGATGACCCGAAATCTCAGTTTGTTCCATGCCTAGGAGGGCAGAAGAAGCAGAGATCATACTGTGCTTCTCAACACTTGAGGCAGATGTGGCGCTTCAATGTCACCATACGCTTTCCTGAAACAGTATAGGCTGACAGAGGATAAACATCGCTAAGGTTTTATTGTCCAACAAGAGTTATGTGGTGCGTCTTCTCCAGATAAAACCCACAATAGTGTTCATCATACCAGGAGATCTGTGTTTTAATGATAAAATGCACTTCTTCCCAAATAAGTGCAATTTGAATGATCTCTGCAAAATCTGGAAGACCTGTAGTGGAACCATGGACCACGATCATGGCTCCAAGTGCTTTGCTTAGAGGATTGGATTTGCACAATTCCTCAACAAGAGATGTAACAAATGTGTTATCAATAGTTCGGTTATATTTTTTTAAATGAGAAACAACAATACCTCCAATTGCAGCTACTGGTGCAGAACTTGCTATGAAGTAAAGGTCATCTACCAATTCATCAATGCATCTAACTGACACATTATGAACACTTTCTAATTTCAACAGGAGGGACGCTATGTATTCGACACACACATCACTTCCATCTTCCTCTTCATACTGTTCATTTGAGGTAGTTACTTCATAATTATCATCAGTGCCATCAATATTCCTCTTCAGAAGCTTCCAAATTAAGTGGCTTGCTTGACTCTGCTAGCTGTCTTTGACTAATGATCTCTGGTTTGAAATCTTGTAAAGAATGGGGACTGTGCTTTCTGTGTTTGTGTGTTGCAAAGGTCGAATAAACATTAGTTTGATGATCACAGCCTGCAAAGACACACTTTATGGTCTCATTATTCTTTAGATGATGATGTATATGTTCAAAAAAATCCTTTTCACTCGGAAATCCAGGTCTTTGACACACTAGGCAGGTGAACAAAAGAGTTGCTTGCGTTGAGGCAAGTGCATTTACTTCTGGATGGTACCTTGACAAGTGACAGCGGAGGGCACTCCAGTGTTTAAAAGAGCATGGGCAGCCTATGTGTATACAAGGCAAGGCATGGCTTTGTCCATAGGTTCCATGATGCAGTCTGTAATGCTTTAAAATATCAGCCTTTTCTTGTACAACACAGCTGCATAATTTAAAGGGCCATCCCATCTGTCACAGAACAAAATTAAGAAAGGTATTACTATGGGTATAGGTTTTAACAAAAGTCCCACTCTAATAGCAATTGTTTAGGAGAATGCTGAGAATTATTTAATCTATGTTTTCCTGGAAGCTTTAGAAAAGTTTAATTGACTATTGAACTTCACCTGACTAGCCATCAGCATTATGGGTGAGGAGAAGACTGAACACATTAAATCTGTGTGTAAATTACAGTATGACACAAAAACCTTGTACTGCAATAACCTCTAACCTGGTAGATTTACTTAAGGATTTACATTGCTGTACCTGATGTTGACACAGGGCTTCTGGGATGAATCTCTCTGATCCGAAGGGAAGGTTTTCTAAAAAAGCAACAAAAACATCAAAGGTGATTTCAATGCAGAAGAACCAACTGATCAAAAAAATATTTATATCTCAAGTGAACAAGTGAATTAAAAATCCACTAGCGCATCTCAATAAATAATAATAATAATAATAATGTGAAAAGTTCATTAGTTTGCTAATTAGATTAAAAATGATACAATTTTATATACAGTATTCTATTTTCATTATGTAGCAGAACTGGCCTCCAACTGACCTTTCCTTACCATCTCTGCATTCCTTCAGGAGAAATGGAGTTGTAAAACACCCCAAATTTCAAGAGCTATTGACCATTTGAACTGTTACAGGGATGGCGTTAATTTGGAGAGAGACAAGATGTCTGGTTCAGAGACATCTCCTCCACACTCTTTCGGGGGAGCAAGAGACACAGACACCTCAACATCAAAGGTTGCCTTTTTGCTCCATGTTTCCCATGGAGGTGCTAATGCTTTCTTGATAGCCCATGGGAGATACAGACAATAAAGCTGTCTGGGTGAGGGGTGCCAGGTCTCAGAAGAACCTACAGAATCAGATAATGCTGATGGGTTGTAAATTAGACATTCCTGAAGCAAACTGTTTTGTATGTCTGTGTGCCTTGTTTTCCAGTACACCAGGATAACCAAATCTGTATGTTTGATTCAACTTTTGATTTTCTTACAGTACCAAGCCCACAATCTGTGTGATATCAATGCTTTTTCGGTGTTTGTAGCTTGTAGAATGACAAAGATGTGATTTTAACTTTTCTTCCAAGTTTGTCTGAGTTTTTATCATGGAACCATATTGCCATCTAGAGGTTTGTAACAGTTAGGTTGAATACGCTTGACGTGATACATTTATTAATAAGTAACCGTTATAGTGATGATCATTTTGGGCAAATATAGTCTTCCCTTCTTTATTTCTTTATTTTGTGTTAGTTATACCTTGAGTCATCATATATATTAGGATGAGTATTAGAAATTGTTATCATGATTCCATTATCATGAGTTATCGGTTAATGTTGTCAGCCACTCATAAGAATTGCCTAACGCATGTTGTGAACAATGTTGAAATGCCGTTGAAAATTGTCCACTCAAAACATATGTGATTGACCATAGTGAGAAGCAGATGAGCCCCTCGTACAAATCATTAATTAATCCTCACCTTACAAGATGAAATGACGTTGCGCGCCTACGAACCATCCCACATGCGCGACAGCCTATCGGTGATTAGACACGCCTTGGAGCAAGAAAAACCATCTGCCGCATGCAGCAGACAGTTGAGTCTGGTCTTAGTCTTCCGTTTGTCTCCTTCTAGTCTTAATTCTTCCTTTTTAGTCTAAGTTTCTATTCTAGTTTTAGCCTTTGTTCTGCCCTGTTTTTGCGTTCATCTTGTCTTCTCTTTTGTCTTTTGTTGCTGCTCATAGTCGCTGAGTAGCTTGAGTTCATTCTTCAGAAGACGTATTTTCTTTTGTTTTCTCTTCGTAAAACTTTAATTTTTGCTCGCCATGTTAAGCCACATGATTTGTTTTGTTTTTGTGTAAAATTCTACTCACGTAATACTAATTTTGGAGGCACTTTTCGACCGGCCATCGAAGAGACATTCAATCTTATTGTTAGTAATCTAAAGTCCTGTTTCACGGTCACCAACTATTATGAAGACCTGCAGCCATCTGCTAACCCGCTGGTTCGGGCTAGACAGTCATCAGAAGCCGCTCCTTGTCTGTAACCTACACCGTAGATCTTCAGCTCCTGAAACATCCCTGTCCAACACCGGCTCCCCACCATGGTTTGCTAGATCCGTCCAGCAGACTGCCGCATCCAACAGGAGCGTCGCTGACCAAGCAGGCATGTTAATTCAGTGTGGCCACAGCTATTAATCCTCTATGCCTGCTGATGAATAGCTGTTTTTGCATAACCTAGTTATTGTGCATTGACTTTCAGTGATACAAGACTTAATATCTGTAAAATGTTTCAATCAGAAATTATATTCATTTTGTTACCAGTCCTCTTCTCATACCAGTCATAAACTGGTCACAGGCTAAACACTTGCTGAACATCTGCTTATCAGTAAATATTACATTTTACTGATGTTCCTAAACACCTCACGTGCTGGCTGCGGTAGACACTGGCAAGCGGCTGCAGTGTAGCACCAGTTCTACACAGATTTACCCAGGTTAAAAGAGGGAGATTTTTATCGACATGCACTGTTTTCTATTAGCAGAGTTTTCTATGAGCAGATCGCATTTTAAATGTCAATACCAGTCAATAGTAAAAACTGTGATCGCAGTTAACATTTGAGCCATCCAGATTGAATGTGAACACTTTTATCACCAGGTGTGTCTCCCTCTCTTCCAGCCTCATCCTCTCTCCTCTCTGGGTTTTAACATAATCTGCTGCAGATCGTTTCGTCATTGGATCAACTGTGAAACTGACTGTTTACACATCAGGCAGGGAGAGACTGAGTCAATGAGGAAGAAATAGTACAATTTCCAACCCCAATAACTTGTGCAGTAGTTACCTGTGCCGATGGAAGGGCCACCAGATCAGCTAACAATCATCATTCACTCACAATGCGACCGCAAGAAATTTCAACCCGCACACTCTCAAAAAAAGCTCTCATATGCGACCATTTTGGTCACAGCCGGGAGCCCTGTTATGATAACATTAATCTCATTCATTTATCAGATTAAGAAGTACACATCTCTCGCTGGCCACATGAAAATGACGTGGCCGACCGTATTCGACCTGCGGGCTTTGAGTTTGACACGTCATTAGGGAGAAATGGTCCTGGTTGAGGCCCCGGTCACCACGCACCGCTAACATTAGCTGCATTAAGGAATATCCAAAGCTCCAAAACTGCGTTTCACAGAGCCCTAGAAATCGATTCTGTATAGCCATCTGTACAGAATCGAACAGGGACTACAAACGCTGCTGTTAATGATTAGCTCGCATGTTAGCATTAGCCCCGCGCACAATTTCTGCTAGCTGGAATTTTGACAGTGGCAGTAAAAAATAACAGTGGCAGAACAAAATAACTCTAATCTTACTAGAAAACGATCACGAATACAACATTTGTAGACAATATGCAGTTGAAACTGCATTTGTCTAAGAAATAAATTTTGTACGGTTAGCTGTTTCCATTTCACCACATTGCGACCTACAATACTGGCAAAACATGGTAGGAAAAAACACGCCATGCTTTTGCATTAAAGTTGGGTTTAAATATTGCAGCGCGCTCATGTTCACTCAGCTAAAACCTCATTTTGAGCAATGAAAACGGTTACTTACATGTCTGCTGCGATGTATAGCTGTCTCAGTCCAACCAAAAGTGCCAGTGAGTGTTGGAGTTATGCCCACACAAGTTCGCCCTGCAGTATGTGGGCGTGTCAGAAAGTTTTAGTTTTGGTAAACGCTCTAAAATTGAGTTTGTTAAATCCATTTTATGAAAAGTTCAGTAAAATCAATTTTAGAATATAAAATTATAAGGTGGTTAAATATTCACACTTATTACTTATCTGTAACTTTCACAAACACAAAAAGAAATTGAAATAAATTTTACATAGCAGATATGCTTTGTAAAATAAAGTAATACTAACTACATCACTGAAGGACTTTTTACAGTGTACAGCAACAACTCAAAACCTACAATAACGCAGTTAAGCAGGCAAGAATTTCTCATTTCTCATTTCTGTCTTCCCCACCGCCTTTAAAAGAGCTGTGGTGAAGCCTCTTCTGAAGAAGAGCACTTTAGACCAAAATGTTTTTAATAACTACCGACCTGTATCCAACTTACCCTTTTCAAGTAAAATTCTAGAAAAACTGGTTTTTAACCAAATTGATGACTTTTTAAACGGAAACAACATTTTAGAGAAACATCAGTCTAGCTATCAAATAATTAAAATTAAATAATTTTAAATAGACTCAGACACCTGGTTGGCCTCTCCGGTACTTTTTTTAACTGGTTCCACTCTTATCTCACAGAGCGATGTTTTTATGTAAGTATGGATACTTGTTCCTCAGGAACCCATGAAATTAGGTGTGGGGTTCCCTAAGGCTCAATTTTAGGTCCAATTCTTTTTAATCTTTACATGCTTCCTCTGGGGGACGTGATCAGGAGACACAACATCAGTTTCCATAGCTATGCTGATGATACACAGCTGTACATTGCTGTGTCTCCTGATGACACAGGGCCAATAGATACCCTTTTTAACTGCATTTTAGATATCAAGTCATGGATGGCAGGGAATTTCCTACAACCCAACCAGGACAAAAGAGAGGTTTTAGTTATAGGTCCTGAAGGCCAGACTGAGAAACTTTTACCAAAACTACAAGATATAAAAAAAATATAACAAAAATAGGCTTTTATCATCTTAAGAACATGTCCACCCATTTCTCTCTCAGACCAGCACAGAGGTGCTAATGCATGCTTTTATTTCCTGCTGTTTAGATGTACTGTATACTGTAATGCCCTGTTCTCTGGTCTTCCCAAAAAGAGTATTTCAAACATCCAATTACTTCAAAATTCAGCCGCACGCATGCTGACGAAGACCAGAGGGCGGACCCAGTTTTATAGTCACTGCATTGGCTCCCTGTCCGCTTCAGGATCGATTTTAAGGTTCTTTAACTAGTTTTTAAATGTCTCAACGACCTTGCGCCCTCTTACTTATCTGACCGGCTTTTACCGTATCAACCCTCGCGGACCCTGAGGTCCTCCGGCACCGGCCTTTTATCCATACCAAAAGCCAGAACTAAAACCCATGGTGAGGCGGCATTTAGCCACTATTCTCCACACATGTAGAACAGCCTGCCCAAAAGCCTCAGATTTTCAAAGACTGTTGATATTTTTAAAAGAAGGTTAAAGACACACCTTTTTAATCAGGCTTTTAACTGACCTTTAAATTCTCTTATGTTCTTATCATTTATCTTATGTTGATGCCTTTTATTTTGCTGTTTTATATTCTGTAGTATTTTATCCTATTTAATCTACTTTATCTATTATCTTATGTATTTTTTTTTCCTTTAACTGTTTAATTTATTTTAGTTATTTTATATCATGCCTTTTACTTTTAACTCCAGTGTTTCCTCAGGTGGGTCCTCCACACTGAGAGTTGTGTCTGATCTGCTGCTGGGGGTGCTTTTCCCAGGCCCCCTTGGCTGGGCAGGTTGTTCCCCACCTTGGTGTGGGGGTCCACCTGTCTGTCGGAATTGGGGGGGCCCAGGTGTGACAACTCCTCTCAGTGTGGATGGCCCCAAAAGTGGTGTTTTCCCCGATCCTCAGTGCCTTGCCATGTCTCACTACTGTGTGTGTCTGTGTGTGTGTGTGTGTGTGTGTGTGTGTGTGTATGTGCGTGTGTGGGTGTAGTCGTGGGTGTGCTTATGTACATATGGAGGGTGGGAGGGATGGGTTTTCTCTGTTGTGGATATCTATAATGTTTTTAACTGTTGTAAAGCACTTTGTGTTGCATTTTATCGTGTATGAAAAGTGATATATAAATAAAGTTTGATTTGATTTGATTTCAATCCATCATCAACACATCCACAATAAATTAAAGATACCTTGGCTCGTGAGAGTCCACCCGCCTTTTCACGTGTCAAAAATCAAACCAGTTCTATCCAGCTCTCTGCTCTCTCAGTATAAGTGACATGCATATGAATTCACATACTGGTGGCACAGCATCTTGCCAAAGAATACTTCGGTATGTGGACTGCCAAGGCCAGGGATCGAACCACCGACCTTCTGAGTGGTGGATGACCGCTCTACCCCCTGGAGCCACAGCCACCCCCAAGATGCGCTCATCTGTCTATCCCTAGTGTTTTCCTTTTCCCCTTTCCCCTTCATGTTATTTGTCTGTCTGTCTTTTCCCCAGTCTGTCTGAGGCTGGGCGTGCCTCCAACACTCTCTGTTGGCTTCTGCCTAATCGCCTACATTTCAGGTTCATCAGACCAGCTTTCTGAACAATACATGCAACATAAACAAACATAACTTTGAATGTCGAGCAATTCATCATTATTTTACTGGATTGCATAACATTCAGGAATTTATGTGACATGAAATGACCTTTTTCCATTGTTTCTCAACAAGTTGTACATGAATAGCTTTAAAATAGAATTCAGCAAATTCTTTGATTTGCAAATTAAATCAATTTGATTAGTGTGACTGAAATAGAAAGTAAAATGCAAATCTGAAAATAAGAAATGCACTTCCAGGGTACACTGCATTATTTCCAACATATGCATTTACTCTGTTTTGGATTTAAGCAGTGACATAAGACAATTCAATCTGGCACTAATTAACACAATTATTTATGTTTGAGATATAAATTGTTGAGCAACTTGAGAACTTTGCAGGTAACACACTGACCAAAAGTACCAAAAGCAAAAGTTCTTTTCTTTACGGCATAGTTTAAAATCTAACATTGGTGTTTCGTAGCCTTTTCAAATGAACTTAAGGTGCTATGGATCTGAGTTTTATTTTGACACTGCTGAAACCAGGGGTCTAATAAGAATGACATTGGGCGGTTCTGCTAAGTTGGTGTGCCATGTAGTAGGCCTGTCCTGTAGAACTGTGGACCCGCAGACAGACATGAACAAATTGCTCAAAAGCCAGGTAATGAAGAAAAATCAGAACAGCGAAGAACACAAAGAAGGATGAGATAGAAAGGAAGGGATATGGTAGAAAAACGGCATTGATCTTGAACTAGAGAAGGAAGACAGATTTTAATTCTGATTAAACAACACTGACTTTGGATTTGGATATTGGGACTTGCTTTTAGTAGGACTAGGTACTGTGGTGAAAATTTTGTATAAATGTAACCGGGTGGTAAAAACTAATTGGAACTTAGTATCAAAAGTCACCACCTAGGCCTACAAAACATTTCCCCATTATTTATTTAGTTTCTTTTGAGTGTAATCTTGTAAATCTGTGTTAATGTTCATTTCATGTGAGCTGCTAGTTCCACCTGTTGTTAAGGACTTTGGTCACTAGGTGGCAGCACTATGAAAGACTGGTTAAAGCACCTAGATTTCGCATCTTGGTCTATTGTTTTGTTGTTTTTGGACCAAGCTGGAGATGCATGGAGGACGGTAGTGAGACTGTTCCCACAACAAGTAGGTAAATATACATGTAACTTGTTGAAATATGCTGTGTAGATACTTTCACCGGACAGTATTCTAACAAGATGAAGCATTTTTGAAAATGTTGACGTCGAAGAGCTGTTCCAGTGGCGCGTACCAGAGACCGCCATCTTGTCGAGTGTATAGCAGGATGATGTGCTGTGTGTAATCTCCAGAGTGTACAATGTGGAGTAGTAAGACTACTGTGAAATGTAGGTGTAAAGTTGTGTTTTCAGCATTTCATGGTGAGTATTGGGCTTTTTGGCTATGTGTTTCTTGTGTTTCTTTCAGTTTTGTTTCAGTGTATAGCCAGAGCCCACTGCCCTATTAACTAATTTCCCGGGCTGCATGAATATCAACCAACAGCCTGCATAGGTTCAGGAGGGTATTCTTGCATTGTTCCTTGCAAACTCTGACAGGATGGCTGGGAGGGAGACCGGTGGTGAAATTAAGTGAAGAGGATGATTGGATGGACAGTGAATGGGAAGAGGTGGTGGGAGGGAGAAGAGACATGAGTAGTCATAAGAGAGACAAAAATGATGCATCCCACACAGGTGCATAGGAAAGCGAGGGAAGAGAAGTTGAGGAGAGGGACCTGATGACAGGATTGCTTAATGTAATAGTAAGATTCATGGGAGAAGGGGTGTAAAAAAACTTAAGTTAACAAAATCTGCAGTCGGCTGGCGACCGGCTCAGGGTGTACCCCGCCTCTCGCCCGTTGACAGCTGGGATAGGCTCCGGCCCCCCCCCAACCCCGAAAGGGATAATCAGGGGTATAGAAGATGAATGAATGAATGAATTCTAGTGAGACACTGAGCCTCGCATTGTGCATGCACTGCCATTTTGGCATCAATGCATCTGTTTATGATGGTTTACAACTTCTCTGGCCGATTTGTCCACATGAACAAACTGTTTAGTGTGAAAAAGTAATGCATGTACATTACAACCATTTCTGGACAAGGCCCTCTTTATCTTCAGGGGCACTATACATCACAACATAACATTTTTGGAAAATTCAAACCCATCTGTAAAGAATTGGGGTAACAGACACTCTACAGTTTCCATTACAATTCAAAGAGAATACCACTTTTTTTTTTTTTTTTCCAAGAGTATTACTACTATGAAATATTCCTATCAGTACATTCTCTGCCTTTGAGTCCTTGACAAATCAAGCATTGTCCCCAAGCTCATTTTTAAGGTCACTGTACATGTTCAAAGAACTTTTAATGCCCAGCAATAAATGATGACATTGGCTGTTTATCCACAACCTCCTTTACCAAACAGTCAAGGCACTTTAGATTGGTGGTTGCTGGTACTTGACATATTGCTAATCTGATAAATGGGGCACGGCCACTTCTGTTACTCTCTTCATGTTGAGCTTCTCCGTCACATGGTGCCAGGACTCCAAATCAGCAGATACCATTAATGTAAGCATAGGTGTACCTCACAACATACCAATCATTTCGTTTTTAACCCACAATGTTGGGTTAATGTTGCAGCTGATAAAGGTGGAACTAGTTTTTACTATATACTGCTGGGTAGCTTGTGAATTTCACCCTCAGGATCATCTTTTCTTAGAAATAATGTTACACCATAATTTGTTGATTCTATTTTGCAGGATTATTCTTAATTTGCAACGTAAGTTATCAAGTAAATGAAGTCAAAGTAGAAGTAGAAAGCAGCACAAAATGTAAATTGTCAAATTGTCTCAGTATTTCCCCCCTAGAGACATGGCCCTCATGCGCATTTCTGATCACAAAACACACAAGTGATGTGAGAAGCACAAACCCTTGGAACCTCTCCATCAGCCTTTCTGTGGGCCTTCTTGAGTGTTTAACCATCATTTTAACCACACTCTTTTTTTTTCCCTGAGGACTGGCTCTGTCCTGTGCTGCAATAAGAGACTGCAGATCTATGAGAGGTGCCAGATCCTATTCAACAATCAATGGGGGGTCTGCAGGTTCTCCTTTAGTGCATGAAAAGCCCCTTCAGCTTCTTCAGACCACAGTAATTTGGTGGCATTGTTGGATTGTCCTGCAGCTTTGATCAAGGCACACATTGGTGGTGTGTTGAGGGCAAAGTCACAGATCAGCTGTATCCTGCCATGGCCAGAAAAGGGAGCATCTGAGAAACTTTCTGTGGTTTTGGGATTTTGGCTATGGCCAAATGGGGCAATTAGCCCTTTATCCCCACAAAGCTGTCTGCCTAAGTAGTTTACTTTTTGTTGACAGAATTGCAGTTTATCTTTACTTACTTTATGTCCACCAGTTGCTACAGCTGTTAAGACAGCAATTGAGTCTTTTTCATACTGCTCTTTGGTAGGACTACAAATTAGAAAATCATCCACATACTGAATTACAGTCCTAGGGACCTGCGGATTTTAAAGATTTGGGCCAACACTCTGTTTAAGATTGACAAACTTTCCAGGAACCCCTGATGTACATGTACTGTTGGCCTTTGTACGTGAATACGTGAGTACGCAAATACATGCTGTAAATCTGGGTGGACTGATATGCTAAAGAATGCAAAACAGAGATCAATGACAGTATACCACTGTGTGCCAGGTGGAATGTTTGAGAGCAATGTGTGTGTATCAGGGACAACAGGGGATTTTGCATCTGCAACAGCGTTTACTGCCCTTAAATCGTGTACCAATTGATAGTCATTGGTATGTGGTCTCTTGATTGGGAAAATTTGGGTATTGTAGGGGCTCTTGGGAGTCATGAGACTCATGTCCTTTGGTTATCATCAATGTTACATGGGGTGTAGAGCCATGGATTTGAAACCATTCTTGTATTTCTTGTGGGAGCTCCAGAGCTGCTGCTGCTCCTTGTGGTCCTAGGTAAATACCACGACCAATGATGAAGTATCATTTCTTGTTGATCATTTCTTCCCAGCATGTGTCATAGTCCTTGTGATCTTGGTACCCCTCATACAGAAGAGGACAGTGTAGTGGCAGTCTCCTGCCTTCGGCTTTATCAAGCAGTGCTAACCCTTGTGGTGTGAGCTGCATCCAATATAACAGTGGTTGCACACAATCAATGCTTGTGTCACTTTGCTGGATCATTAATGGCATCATGCCTGATGGTGGATCATTGGGGAAATCTACATAGAGACCATCTTGGGTGCACATGATTTTAGCTTTGAGAACTATGGACCTTCCTGCAGTTAGCATGGGGATTGGCTGTGTGAGAGGTATAATTTGGGTTTTCCCAGAGAAGCCTATGGTCTTGACGAATGAATTTGAGAGGGTAAGAGTGGAGCCAGTCCTGCCAATGCATGTGTAGGTTGCGCCTGTGTCCACCATGAAAGAATGCTCTTGATTTTGTATTATAACTGGTAGGGTGGGTTCATCTTGTGGTTGTGATGATTATACAGGCAACATGGCTTCCCCTTCTGGCTTCTCTAGGCACCCCTAGTCCCAGTTAGCTGCTGGACCCATCCAAGTTTTTGGTGGCCTGTTTGTCCACATCCTCAACACTCAACCACTTTTTGAGGAGGGCGTTTCCATTCTCCCCTCTCAGCATGTTTGGTTTTGGTAGGTGCCCCCATTATCACCTACTGGAGCACCAACGTGCACATGGATAGGTGGTAGTGCTGCTGTTTTTGGAGCGATGGGCAGTATTTGCACTGGCCCTTGCTGGGCCTGTGGTTGGGCTGTCACTGGAGGCCCTACTGGAGTTTGGATGACTGGTTTTTCAGGAGATAAAGTTTAGACTTGGACCACTGTTACCAGCGGGGCTTGAGTCTTGGACTTGTCTTTTTCTTTCTTTCAATCGGACATCTCTCCCATCTGGAGCTGTGTCAGTTTAATGGCCAAGTTTTTGTTTAATTCTTCTGCCTCTCGTTTTTTGTTCTGGTACCTGTCCACATGATGCACAATGTGCTCTGAAAATAACTACTACTCCATTTTCATCAACCCTACAACACCATCCAGGTATTTCTGGACTTCTAGTGGCATGGCCTTCTTCATCATTAGTTTGAATAGGCTCTTGGTAGTACAATTAGCGTTCCAAGCACTTCCTGTGTCCTCTTTCCACTTATGTTGGAAGTTATACAGGAATTTTGATGGGCATTCATCATCCTTCAGGGTTTCTCCTTCCAGTTTAGAGGGGTCCCTTTTTTCTGGATAATGTTTCCTCAGTTTTCTCCATATGTCATTACAATGTCCTCCACATTGTCTGCTTTGTTTCAGTTCACTACCATTGACAAATATGCATTTTTGAAAATGTCTTTTTTGGAATGCTTCCCTGTCATGTGCATCAGCAGGGCTTTGACGTCTCCACAGGCCATTGTCATACCTGCTGTGTTTTCTTCCAAGGACACGATCCATTTATCTTTCCCAACAGTGAGTGCAGGCAACCTATTAGCTAGGCCAATCATGTCCATAAATGACCATGGCACATAACAGCGAGTCTGTGTTGGTCCTTTGGTTACTATAGGGCACATTGATGCTTCAAACAGTTCTTCTTCTTCTCTGTCCTTGTAAAGTGCACCATACAGTTGTCCACTCCTGGTCCTTGATCTCTTGTCCTGAATCATCTGGGCTCATAGCTGTTCAGTTATTTGTATGCTTTTTCCAGGTCACACACTTGTTCTCTAATCTGGTCCTTTAGCCTTTGTTTTTCACTAGTCAGTGCCTGCCATTCAGCTGCATACTCGTCTTCTCTGCGCACTGTACCTTGTCACCATTATATACGCTGTAGTCACTCCAGGCTTACGTTTTCTGCCTCTCATGGGACCATGTTCTAACCTCGCTGATTCTCCTTCTTCAGGATGTCTTGTAATGTAGCCCTTTCCTGTTTCCCACTCAACTCTTCTTGGGACAACAGTGGTACTCAGTCGTTGAGCTAGGACCTCCCCGTTTTGTCCTTCTATTCCGTGTCCCTCTGGCATTCTAAGAAATGGGCCCAGTGGGATGGTTGCAACTGCAGTTGGATTGGATTTCCACATAGTCAGTCCAGCACCAGAGCCAATGTTTTTGTGGTCCACAATCCTCACAGAAATTGTTCCAAAGGGATAAAAGGAAGTATTTCTTGTGCATGTGGCAAATTTCTAAATTTTGTTATCTGTCAAAGTTTTAGATTTCCTTCGTCCATTAACTGTTATCCTATACAGTTATCACTCATTTTATATATATATATATATATATATAAATATATATATATATATATATTCCGCTTCCAGTTTACTTTCGCTTGCAAGACTGCAGACTGCCGCACGCTAACTCAGTGAAACAATGTGGATAATAGAAGATTAAAGTATTATTTATTGAATTCAACATTAGCAGAGCGTTACCAGCGTTACCTCCCAGCGGTACCTGATCCGAAACAAAACTCACCACCCTGTGGTGGTACTGTGTTCCGGGGTGCCTAAGCTCCTGCACAGGCTACAGGTATAATGGCGGTGTGTGAGTCCTGCCTTCCCACCCTCTCGAAACTGAGGGAGAGTATCTCCGGTCTGCGGGCCGACCTCAAGGAGAGGGACAAGATCCTCCTGGATTTCTCCAGTGTCGCCACAACCCAGGCGAAACATATCACCTACCTGAGGGTATCCGGATCTGGTGACCAGAGCATGGCGGCCATGAACAACACCACTCTACCGTGGACCGGCTCGATTACCACCGGAGCTCCGGCACCAGCACCGGCCGAGTCTCAGCCCAAGTCATTGGCATCTTCCACTTCGTGTCTTCGCCACGCGGAGTCGCACTGCTTCACCAGGAAGGATGGGGCGGAGGGTCCGGTGAGCTCAACTGCACCGAGGCACATCTCCTCCTCCACTGCCTCCAGATCTACCACTGGACAATAGGTTCGACATCCTAAACCTGCAGGATTTCCCTCCTGTCGGTGCCTCGCCAGCTCACCTCCAGGACCTGTCCACTCAGCTGGTCATGGCTCTCACCAGTTCAGGATCCGGGATCCGCCAGTCCAGCATGGTCCCTCCCCTCCAGCTTGGACCAGAACAACCATGACGCGACGCCAGCAGGCTCCACCTCACCCCCACCGCACCCCAAGGGAGCCAGTGGTGCAGCACACTCCGCCCTCGGTGCTGGTAGTGGGGACCTCCATGGACAGGCACGTGGCAGTGCTCGGCGGCCGGACCTTCTGCCACCCTGGAGCCCGCGTCACGGAGGTTGCATCCGCCGCTCTTCAGCTGTGTGCGCAGCCCAGCCCAGCCTCCACACTGGTCCTGGAGGCCGGCATCAACGATGTCAAAAAAACAGCAGTCGGAGGTCCTGAAGAAGGACTTCGTGTCGCTGATCAACCGCCTGTTGGACACGGGGAAGCGCCTAATTATCTCTGGCCCGCTTCCCCCACCATGCTACGGTGACATCATCACCAGCCGGCTTCGCCGGCTGCACCTGTGGCTGAAGGGATACTGCCTGACCAAAAACATCCCGTATGTGGACAATTTTATAGCATTTTTAAACAGGCCTTGCCTTTTTAAACGGGACGAACTCCACCCCAATCAGGAGGGCTCACAGCTTTTATCAGTCAACATTGACCTCACTGTCCGGTCCTGCACTTCAGCCACCTCCTGACTCACCAGTATCACTCACGCACACAAGCCCTCTGCCCCACATTCACCCTCACCCTCGCCTACTACATGTTTCACCCACACCATACACACCTTTACATCAGTAACCCCCTCTCTGCCACCATAAACTCAGGACATTCACACCATTAGAACCATCACTTCACACAGACATTTAAAACCCAGGAATGTTTTTAGACCCAGCACTGTTTTTAACATTCCCTTGAAGCACCATGATGAGCGCACATTCAGCACAGATATCAAGTTAACTGTGCTAACATATCTGGTTCCTGCCAAGTTACAGTATAACATCTGTCTACCTACCAATATATCTCCTACATGTACTATTAGTTCAAATACAGTTATCATTAGTTTCAGAGTTTCTTGAGATTCTCCCTTAGTTGGTTTGGAAGATTACATGCCCTGAAAATGTTCACTTCCAGTGTAATTGCCTTTAACATAATGCCTTTAACATAAAAATCCTACAACAGACCCATCTTCCCACAGTATACACCTCACCTGCCAAAAACAGTCTTAAACTGAGTTTGAAAATCCAAAGAGGTGAGTGTGCTTAAACTAATACTGGAACTAATACTATGCCGCATTGTAACAGGAACCCTCTACACTTATCAACGGTCCTGTCAAAGGGTTCTGGATCGCTCACATGAACCTCTTTGATGGGGGGTATGTCGGTTGATGTGGTTTGGGGTGGTTGCCGGTCCTGTAAGATGAATGCCAGGTGAGACGGGTGACATGATCGTTCAGATACCTGGGCTGCCATTGTGCTGACACACAAAGCCTGTAATGGTTGATATGTAGTAGAAATGTTTTTGTAAGAGTTTCTGGGAAGAAATTATAGCTTTACTTATGACAAGAGCCAGTGTTGTGTAATCAGTATGTAACCCCTAAAAGTGAAGAGATGTTGTCAAAATCCAGTGGACAGTCCAATTTCAATGGAAAATAAGTGTCTGGTTGGAAAGGCTGTGGTATTGATGGTATCAGAACTGAAATGCTCAAACCCAGTAAAAGTAAACTTAAAGTGGCTGTACTGAAATGATTAAAAAGGTGGCATATACCCTGCAACTTGGAACAAGGAACTGATTACTCCCATTTTTAAAAAAACAAAGACAATCTAAATTCCAATAACTATAGGGGTGCCAATGTAAATTCTAATCTGGTGAAACTTTTAGTATATTAAATTCAAGAATACTGGGGGAGAGTCCCTGCCTCAAGTGGAGGAGTTTAAGTATCTTGGGATCCCATTCACGAGTGAGGGGAGGATGGAGCGTGAGATTGACAGGCAGATCTGTCGTGGTGAAGAAGGAGCTGAGCCGAAAGGCGAAGCTCTTGATTTACCGGTCAATCTACGTTCCTACCCTCACCTATGGTCATGAACTTTGGGTCATGACCGAAAGAACGAGGTCCTGGATACAAGCGGCTGAAATGAGTTTCCTCTGCAGGGTGGCAGGGCGCTCCCTTAGAGATTAGGGTGAGGAGCTCTGTAACCCGGGAGGAGCTCAGAGTAGAGTCGCTGCTCCTCCACATCGAGAGGAGTCAGCTGAGGTGGCTCGGGCATCTCTATCGGATGCCTCCCAAGGGAGGTGTTCCAGGCATGTCCCACCGGGAGGAGGCCCCGGGGAAGACCCAGGACACGCTGGTGCGACTATGTCGCTCGGCTGGCTTGGAACGCCTTGGGGTCCCCCCGGAAGAGCTGGAGGAAGTGTCCAGGGAGAGGGAAGTTGGGGCGTCCCTGCTCAGGCTTCTCCCCCCGCGACCCGGCCCCAGATGAAGCGGGAGATAATGAATGAATGAATGGATGGATGGATGGATGGATGGATGGATGGAGAATACTGTCCTACATGATTGTAAGCAACATACTAAGTCCCAATCTGGCTTTATACCCAAACATAGAACAATACACTACAACTTGCTTTGTTGATTTCAGGAAAACTCTTCATTCCATTTAGCACAATGGTCTTTTCCATCAGTTACTTCAAAGTGGTACTGTTGCAGGTTCCATCAGGTCTACCAAGGCTGTAATATATCTCTAACACCTTTCAACATATGACCAATTATCAAAATTATTGAAAACTCTCCAGGGCCAGGACGTGAAGTGTCTTTTTTGTGCAGATGACTTATCATTGACTATCACAAATACAACAAGGAATGCAAGACCATTTGAACATACTCCATGATTCTTGTGAAAATTCGGCAACAATAATACATCTGGATAAAACTAAAATTATGATAGTTCCAAAAAAGTAACATCAGAAACTGAAAAAATAAGATTGATAAGAGTCAGATTCAGATTCACACAACACAGAACACCATCTGTCAACCTGTAAATAATTTTGATGGACAGTGTTCCATATTACTCTCTGACATCTGACATCTTATATAAATGTGCTATGTAAATTTTAGGTCTAATTTGCTGATTTTGACTTATATTTTGACTTGACTGCAGTAACCAAAGCTGTAATTTCTTCCCAGACACCCACATTTCAATTTCACTTCAATTTCAAGCCAGTTTGATTTTAAGTCAAGATGCAGTGATCATCAAAGAAATCTAGCATTTTATTTAGATTACTACAGAATAACTTATCTAGAGAACTGCTGATAATGCCACAGTAGTCTGATTTGTGCCCACAAATCAGAATGGGGGAGATGAGCCCTTTGCACCAGAAGTCAGAAAAAAAAAATCTGACTGTAATATGATATTGAGCACACACAAAGCAGATTGATATCTTTATTAAATGGGCAAGGACACAAAAACAGACTTGGTAAACTAATTGTCAGACAAAAACTTCACACTGACATGTAATGTGTAAATAAAATACAATGCAAAAATGTTAAAAGATCAGCCTGGTGTTACTCTATATTTTTGTTATTGTCAAAAAATCCCACAATAAGACCAAGACCGACAATGTGTTTGTGTCTTTCAATACTTTCTGATTTGCTTGCCCTGTGTGTACTGTACAACTGTAACTACTGTATACCTGGAAAGACACACAAGGAAAATAATTATCACCACGATAACTTTCCAGAATTGTAAAACCCTTTCTCATCGTATTATAAACAGCTGTGCAGTGTTTTGAAAATAACTCATCCCTTTGCATTTTTTTTAACACAGAGTTGTTTCCTGTATAAACATCTCGTCATCAATATTTGTAATGTTTTGGACAACAATGTTTTGGACAACAATGGAGCTCCACGGCACAGAGGAATAAGCTTTTATCAGACTTTGGATAAACAGACAATATGTTCATTAATTGCTGATTTTCATGGGATTTGCTTCCAATAACAAAAATACAGAATACCATGAGCCTTAGCATTTAAGAATTGTTGACTGCCAGTTTTGACATCTGTCAGAACTGGTGAAACCTTGATTTGTCTCTATGCACGGACAAAGCAGTGATCAGTGATCAGTGATCACGGGCTAATCAATTTCTTTTGGGTAAATAGTGAATCAATAATGTCTCAGTTAGTGAGCATTATTGACTTAATGTTGGCTGGAGATAAGGGCTGTGTCAATTCAAAGCAAGGGGGCACCAGAGGGTTGTCTGGGTAACAGTAGTTAGTGTTTACCCAGTACTTCAGGAATTTCAAGGGCGTGGTTGCTAGCTTACTCAGAGGGCAGGTCCCCTGTAGGGTCTTGCTCATCAGAGCTCCTCAGTGTGCCAACATCCTGCAAGTCAACCAACAACATATCTGTTTGAATGTCCTCCACATCTGACTGCACGAAAGGCTCATCGTTCTCCTCACTGGCCGCTTCATCTACTTGCTCCCATTCTGCGTCTTGGTTGGACAGCTGGTTGTTTGTGGGAGGGCTTTGGTTCATTTGGCTTCTCAAAGATTCATAAGAGCAGGACTCGAGGTCTGGACCTGTTAGAGAAGACAACTGTTATTTCACTGAGTAACTAAAGCTTACTCTCAGTGGACTAGTATTATCTGAAGACCAAATATAATTGAGTTTACATTGTCACATCTGAGTTTGAATAGGGAGCTATAGTACGCATTCATGTCCTACCAAGGCATATTACTAACTTAGCTTCTTCCCCGGAGTCTTTGTGTTTTCTTGTCTCCCAGGGTTCTATGGATAGTGATTCCTCTCTCTCTCTCTCCCTCTCTCTAAGCGGTCAAGGCAGATGGCTGCCCACCCAGAGCTTGCTTCTGCTTGAGGTTTCTGCCTGTTAAAAGGAAGCGTTTCCTCGCCACTGTCGCCAAGTACTTGCTTATGGGTGAATTCTTGGGTCTCTGTGGATAAAGAGTATGGTCTGTACCAGCTCTATATGCGTTGTGTCCAGAGAAAACTTCTCCTGTGATTTGGGGCTAAAAAAAACTCAACTGAATTGATAATTGAACTACAGGCCCATTCATTTCTCCAGGGGAAGTGCAGTGATTTTAATACTATATTGGATGGTTGGTCGCTGATTGTCACTCCTGTCCAGAGAACATATATGTGATTATTCTCCCCAGTAATATCCCAGTAATCACTGTAATAATTGCAGAACCATTTACCTGCTGTTTTTTATTGCACTGTAACTGAACCTCCCATAGTTTATATCCCATCCGGAGAGAAGTTTTGTGTATTATAAATTGATAAAGTTACTGAGTGGCTGATGTACCAAGCAAAGCAAAACATCTAGAGCTGATAGAGCTAGATGTTTTTCTGTTCACAAATGGCCAAAAAATGACTGATGCACCTTTAAAAACTTTTCCGCCATACAATATCTTATCTGTGTCTTGAATTGCCTTCAGGTTGTAGAGTAACTGTATTGGGGTTACCTGCGGTCAGTGACGATCCAGTGCTGATGTCATCACCAGTGGAGTTGAGAAAGTCATCCAAAGCCTCCTGGTCTGATATGTTAGTTACTGTCATCTGATCCAGAACACACACATCAGCTCCTGTTGGCTCTACAAACATAAACACAAACATACATACACACTTAATCTTTACATACAGTTTAAAATTTCCCTTAGATCAATAATAGTCTTGTTGAGTTTTCTTCAGAGTCAGAATCAGAATCAGAAAGCTTTATTGCCAGGTACGATTTTACACATACCCATTTAGCATACCCATTTGCTTTGGTGAGGTTGGTGCATGACACATCTATTAAAAGAAGTTATTAAAAAAGTAAAAATATAACAGTAAGTGAAAAATATAACAAGTAAAAAATATAACAATAGTAGAAAATATAACAATAAGTAAAAGATATAACAATATAAATATATATACACAAGTCTTTTTTTTTTTTTTCCCCCAGAAGCACAGTCTGTTTTTTCGGAAGGCAGTCCAAGCTGAGCGTTAATGTAACGCATAGAGTTATGGTAGTGTCAATGTGACAGATGAGACAGAGGTGGAGTGTGAAGAGTGTCGGGGGGGTTCCGGGCCTTGTTAATAAGGCTGACAGCAGACGGGAAGAAACTGTTCTTGTGGCGTGAGGTTTTGGTCCTGATGGACCGCAGCCTCCTGCCAGAGGGGAGTGTCTCAAAGAGTTTGTGTCCAGGGTGGGAGGGATCAGCCACAATCTTACCTGCACGCCACAGGGTCCTGGAGGCTTACAGGTCCTGGAGAGCCGGGAGATTGCAGCTGATCACCTTCTCTGCATACCAAATGACACGCTGCAGTCTGCCCTTGTCCTTGGCAGTGGCAGCAGCGTACCAGATGGTGATGGAAGAGGTGAGGATGGACTCAATAATGGCTGTGTAGAAGTGCACCATCATTGTCTTTGGCAGACTGAATTTCTTCAGCTGCCACAGGAAGTACATCCTCTGCTGTGCTTTCTTGATGAAGGAGCTGATGTTCGGCTCCCACTTGAGGTCCTGGGAGATGATTGTTCCCAGGAAGCGGAAAGACTCCACAGTGTCAATAGTGGAGTCACAGAGGGTGATGGGGGCAGGTGAGGCTGAGTTCTTCCTGTAGTCCACAACCATCTCCACTGTCTTTCGAGCGCTGAGCTCAAGGTTGTTCTGGTTGCACCAGGTCACCAGATGGTCAACCTCCCACCTGTAGGCAGACTTGTCGCCATCAGAGATGAGTCAAATGAGGGTGGTGTCGTCCGCAAACTTCAGGAGCTTGACAGACTGGTGACTGGAAGTGTAGCTGTTCGTGTACAGGGAGAAGAGCAGAGGAGAAAGAACGCAGCCCTGGGGGGATCCGGTGCTGATGGTCTTTGCGTCGGAGATGTGTTTCCCCAGCTTCACGCACTGTCCGACAGGAAGTCTGTAATCCACCTGCAGGTGGAGTCAGGCACGCTCAGCTGTGAGAGCTTCTCCTGAAGCAGGGTTGGGATGATGGTGTTAAAGGCAGAGCTGAAATCCACAAACAGGATCCTGGCGTAGGTTCCTGCGGAGTCCAGGTGCTGGAGGATGAAGTGGAGGGCCAAGTTGACTGCATCGTCTACAGACCTGTAGGCAAACTGCAGGGGGTCCAGGAGAGGGTCGGTGATGGCTTTGAGGTGTGAGAGCACAAGGCACTCAAAGGACTTCATGACCACAGAGGTAAGGGCGACGGGTCTGAAGTCATTAAGTCCTGTGGTCCTTGGCTTCTTGGGAACTGGGATGATGGTGGAGGACTTGAAGCAGGCTGGCATGTGACATGTCTCCAGTGAGATGTTAAAAATGTCTGTGAACAGTGGAGACAGCTGATCAGCGCAGTGCTTCAAGGCGGATGGGGAGACAGAATCTGGTCCAGCTGCTTTCCGGGGGTTCTGTCTCCTGAAGAGTTTGTTGACGTCCCTCTCATGAATGGAAAGCGTCGTCACTGAGGTGGGTGGGGGGGTCCTTTAAGGTGGGAATTGGTGGAGGTGACTGGAGCTGGAGCTGTTGGGAGGTGTCGTGGGGGGTGGTTGCTGGACTGTCCCTTTGTCTTTCAAAGCGGCAGTAGAACTCGTTCAGATTGTTGGCTAGGCGTCGATCGTTGATGGAGTGGGGGGCTTTGGGCTTGTAGTTTGTGATCTGCCTGAGCCCTTTCCAGACAGACGCAGAGTCATTAGCTGAGAAGTGGTGTTGGAGCTTCTCAGAGTACAGTCGTTTAGCCTCTTTCACTGCCTTGCTAAACTTGTACTTTGCCTCTCTGAATCTGAATCTTTCTTTGTCCCCACTCCTGAAGGCCTCTTCCTTTGCCAACCTTAGCTGTCTGAGTTTGGCTGTGAACCAGGGTTTGTCATTTGTTGTAACTCACCCTGGTGCGTGATGGAACACAGTAGTCCTCACAGAAGCTGATGTAGAACGTCACAGCCTCTGTGTACTCATCCAGACTGTTGGTAGCAGTCCTGAACACATCCCAGTCAGTAGAGTCGAAACACGCCTGGAGATCCTCCACAGCCTCACCGGTCCACTTCCTTGATGTCCTCACTACAGGTTTGCAGAGCTTTAGTTTCTGCCTGTACACAGGAATCAGGTGGACCATGACATGGTCAGAGTGGCCGAGTGCAGCGCAGGGGACAGCGTGATAAGCATCCCTGACTGTGGTGGAACAGTGATCCAGAATATTCTCCTCTCTGGTCGGGCATTTAATAAACTGTCTGTATTTAGGGAGTTCGTGAGTGAGGTTACCTTTGTTAAAGTCGCCAAGGACAATAACTAAAGAGTCCGGGTTGGTCTGCTCCACGCACAGTATCTGGTTGGCGAGCATACGCTGTGCGTCCTGCACGTTGGCCTGCGGCGGGATGTAAACGCTGCCCAGAATAAATGAAGCGAACTCACGGGGTGAATAAAAAGGTTTACAGTTAATAATGAAGCCAGCTGCAGCGCAGAGTCCGGTACTAATCCACAGAGCCACGTCTCGATGAAGCACAAAACCGTAGATGAAGAAAAGTCCCTGTTTCTACCCAGCAGCAGTTGCAATTCCTCCAGTTTGTTGGACAGTGAACGCATGTTAGAGAGAAATATTCCCGGTAACGCTGTGCGTAGTACGCGTTGGTGGAGACGCACCAGCGCGCCGGCCCGTTTTCCTCTCCTCCGGCGTTTCACTGCGTGAGCAAAGGTGAGCGCACCTTTCACCAGAATGTCCAAAATATCCACCGTTGGGAGAAGGAAAGTAGGAAATAAATCCTCTGGTGTTGCTCCCCTGATGTTCATGAGCTCATCTCTGGTGAAAGAGCTCCGGGTACTGTCGCAAAAACCAGAGTTAACACACAAAACAAAACAAAACAAAACAAAACAACGCGCACCAACACACCGAGGCTGCCGTCCCCGGCGCCATCTTCAGACACTTATAAGCTATAGCAAGCAGATGACAAACATAGCTGCTTCGGTCATTCTGGACCTGTTCCAATACCCATACATCAAGACTTCAATGCACATTTGTACACCACCAGGTTGTAGACTGGTGTGACCACATTTGAAAAATACTAACAAGCAGTACACTTAACTGATATTAGATGCACACTTATTGTAATATCGCTTTGGAGCAGCTCTCAGAGCTAAGAGTATCTCACAATTCATCATGGCCTACTGTACAACACCAGACAAGTGGTTGTAGTAATGGGCCTACGAGTCAATTTTTCAAATGCTAAGACAATACAGTTATTCCTACTACCACTGACCACGTCAATATAAATGGGTATGAAATACACGAATTCCAATAATTTTTAATCAGCTATAATGCTTTTCCTAACTACTGAAACAGCAAGCCATTTTTTCCGACTTCATTCTGTCAATTTCTTGCATTTTTCACCCTTATGAACAACAACATTTGGTACTCGATATAAGCGCCTTGTGGTTTCTTGGTTTGATTAATCTGAGCAAATGTAAATGATGCAAAACACAGGCATTTTGAGTGTGTGTTATAGTGCTTCCTATGCAGAAAATCACTTAAGGTCCTCCAACTGCAGTGTGCGCCACAACAAAAGAGTCTGACATCATATGCAAAGAACGTATTACCAAACTTAAAGGAACTATTCTTCTTGTGTGTTAACATTAAACTGACATGTGTTTGGTTTTGACGTTGGCTGTCACTAGAACATGACAACCTCGAATGTGGTGGCAAACAGTTATTAGGCCAGTTTGACGACAGGGAATACAGTAACTTAACATTACCGAAATGATTTATGGAGTTTCCTAATAACCAGAGCTTTACTAGTTGCTATGTAAGCTAACTGTTGCTAACAGTGACTGCCGTTAGTTTGTCAGCCCAGTTAGCTGTGCAGCTAGTGTTCCTATTAAGTAGTTCGGGAGGGACATGTTGCTATACAGAGTCAGCTAATAGGACTGCTCCAGAGCGAGGAGGACATAATCCAGCGCTATTGGCTACAGTAAATGGCAATAAATATCCATGACAAGTCACTCCCTGGATACTGGAGTGAGATCCAGTAACTGCTACACTGTACACACAAAGTTATTGTCGTCTTTTGTAACCTGGCACAGTTATCCTGCCCAGATCACATACAAATACTTTGAACTGGCCTTGGACATAGCCACACAGATGGAGAGGAAAGTCAAAGCTCCTGCTCCACACATGTAGATGGTCAAATGAAACATTCACACACACATTCTTTCTGCACCCATACTTCAGAAACATTCATAAGAATTCCTTCATGTCCATGACAGGTCGTAGGGAAACCACTTCTAAGTATGGCCTTTTATTTTATTTTTATCTCTGTTATTTTTTTCTTATATTTCTTATCTGACATTTTCAACATAAACTCAGTGACCTCGGCATCAGCATCTCCCTCTGCAACTGGACCCTGGACTTCCAGACCAACAGACCCCCGTCTGTTAGGTTAGACAACCACACTTCTGCCACCCTGACCCTGAACAACGGCATCCCACAGGGCTTTGTGCTGAGCCCTCTCCTCTACTATACTACACTTCACCTCATGCGTGCCTGTGCATGGCTCCAACTCCATCATCAAGTTTGCAGATGACACCACGATGATAGGCCTGATCAACAACAATGATGAGTCAGCCTACAGGGATGAGATTCAGAAGTTGGTGATGTGCTGTGTCGACAACAACCTGACCCTCAACACCAAGAAGACCAAGGAGCTCCTCGTGGACTAAAGAAAGCTCAACAGCCTCTATTTCGTTAGGAGACTGAGGAAAATTAACCTGGCTCATCAAATCCTAGTCAACGTCTACTGCTGTACCATTGAGAGCATCCTGACCAACTGCATCTCAGTATGGTATGGCAGCTGCAAAGTCTCCAAGCAGAAAGCCCTGCAACGGGTGGTGAAAACCGCCCAGTACATCACCAGCTAACTGCCATCGAGAACCTCCAGCACAAATGTTGTCTAAGAAGGGCACGCAGCATCAGCAGTGACAGCTCCCATCCCAACCATGGATTGTTTGCCCCCTTGCCATCTGGTACGAGGTTCAGGAGCCCCCATTCCTGCACCAGCAAGCACTGTTCACCAGCAGTTTTACTTGTGTCGCACTGCCACTTACTACCTTTTGCATGTCACCCGTTTACATACCGTGTTGCACGTGTTTTTATGGTTTCATAGAAATTACTTGGACTACCTGCACCGACCTCGTACTATTGATACTTCATGCCACTTGCAGTACTTACATGTATTTATATTTTTGGATCTTATGACTATTTGCACTTCTGATTAGATGCTACACTGCATTTTGTTGTCTCTGTGTTGCACTCTGTTGAAGACAATAAAATGAATGTAATCTAATCTAATGTAATCTAATTTTCACTCATTTTCATATCATATGTGCTTTTATCAAGGATTTTCACACATACATGCCTTCATAAAAGTTTACAACACAAAAATTCTTAAAATTTATATGAGTAAAAGTAATGTTTTGTATCTTATATACAGTATGCCTAGTATGTGCTTCAATCAAACCACAACTTTATAGTGTTTTCTTCATAATCCACAGAAACAAAATGTTAATAATGCAAAAGGTAAATGATGCCACAAGAGCCAGATGCATAAAAGTCTGTTGATTAATGACTAAGACTTTGTGCGGACATACAAGGGCAAACATACAAATCTTTTGATCACATTCTTAAAAACGTGTGCACATAGTTCTGTTTAATAAATCTCAATCATTGTGAAATCAGCAACATGGGCACATGATTTCCACTCCCACAGTCACACAGCCACAAATGGAAAATCACTTCCTGAACTCTAATCACCTTTTAGCATATCATTACCACCAGTCTTGATTGCAGCACTTTTCAATGTGATGAATGGTAAGGAAGAGGCATAATTTCAGCCAAACACACTGGTGAGATCCTTCCTTAAGAGAGCCATGAGCCATGAGCCATCCTTAAGCCTGGCTGCACAGGTAGTTTGTTTTTCAATTAAACTCATGGATGGTATTGTGTCTCAGGTCTCTTTGGATCATTGACATCAATCTCAGCCACCTGTGATAATTAGTTTGCCAGGTGAGCCCAATCAAAGGAAAACTACCTAAGAAGAACGTTCCATAATATTAAGCAGGCCACAGGTTTATATATGGGAAAGAAAAAAGGATCTTTCAGCTGCCAAAAAGCGTTAAATAGTGCAAAACCTTGGAGAAGGTATGAAAACAGATATTTCATGAAAACTTAAGCATGATCATCGTACTGTGAAGAGATTTGTGGCTGATTCAGTGCAGAGACGGGTTCGTGCCGATAAAGGCATAATGAGGACGGTGTCTGCCAGACAAATTCATCGGATTAGGAGAGCAGCTGCCAAAATGCCATCACAAAGCAGCAAACAGGTATTTGAAGCCACTGGTCCCTCTGGAGTCCCGCTAACCTCATTCAGTGTGAGACTCATCCTCCAAGATGCACCACAAAATGCCACAGGAAGTTAATTGCTGCCTGTGGTCAACAAATTTACTGTACTTTCTTACAGTATTTCACCCATAAGTATTGGTATTATTTCATAATTCAAACAATTTCATCAAGATGTGCAATAATTTTCAGTGGGCTGTGCAATAATACAATGGTGCAAAGTTACAGTGTCTATGTATATTATTTATACTGTATTATTCGACTACTGCTACTATTATATAATTATCATTGCTATATAATTGTATATATTAGTGACTTGTTTTAAACAACACCCTGGAAACCAACTGGTGTAATTTTGAAAGCGGAATGCTTTCCCATTCTTGCTTCATGTACGATTTCAGCTGCTCAACAGTTCAGGGTCTCCTTTGTTGTATTTTATGTTTCATAATGCACCAAATGTGGGTCACAAATTGGGAGTTGCAAGCAGGCCAATTTAGTACCTGGACTCAGCCATGCTGTTGTAATACATGTAGAATGTGGTTTGGCATTGTCTAGTCTACTTGGGAGCAAATGCTGCTCCTAAACCTGTACATATCATTCAGCATTAATGGTGTCTTCACAAATGTGCAGAAGCCATGTGCACAAATGCACCATACCATCGTGGAGGCTGGCTTTTGAACTGTGCACTGATAACAAGCCGGATGGTCCCTCTCCTCTTCAGCCCAGAGGATGTGGGATCCATGATTTCCAAAAAGAATTTCAAATTTTGGCTCATTAGATCACAGTACAGTTTTCCACTTCAAGGCAGTCCATCTTAAAAGAGCTTGAGACCAGAGAGGGCAGTGGCTTTTCTTGATCTGGTTTATGTACTGCTTCCTCTTTGCTTGGCAGAGTGTCAACTTGCATTTGTGAATGCAGCAACAAACTGTGTTTACAGACAGTGGTTTGTGAGCCCCTGCAGTGATGTCCACTACATAATCGTGTCTGTTTTCAGTGTAGTAACATCTGAGGGCCTGAAGATCATGGCCATCCAATATTGGTTTTCAGCTTTGTCCCTTGCGTACAGAGATTTCTTCAGATTCTCTGAATCTTTTCATGGCATCATGTACTATAGACAATGAAATCTTCAAATTCTTTGTTATTTTACATTGAGAAAAATAATTCTTAAATTGTTGCACTATTTGCCAGCATAGACTGTCACAGACTAGTGAATCCCTTCCCATCTTAACTTCAAAAAGACACAGCCTCTATGGGATGCACTTTTTATACCAATCATGTTACTAACCTGTTGCCTCTTTTCTGAATGTACTATATGCAAATTTCTTATACCCGTAATCACTAAATCTACTCTGGTAACTTCTTCATTTACAACTCTTATAGATAATATATTAATCACCTCTCTTAGTAATATGCAGAAGTCTGGTGTCCTTTACTGTGATACATCTGATAATTTTCCAACATTTCATTTCACTCCAACCACATAAGTTAAGAGGAGCAGAGGACGAGGAAGCGTTCAGCAAAAGAAACACTGACCATTTGGGGAACTGACTGGTCATGTTGCATAGCATAATCTATACACTCTGATGATGAACTAGGGTATCGGTTATTTGTGCCTTCTTTTAATTGTGTATTAAACATGATTTCCCCTGGTCAGTATGCATACAAAAAAAGTCAGTACATTCAGAAAATCCTGGTTTACTCCAGGTGTCCACAAGCAACTCAATCATTAGCTGCTGTGGTTCGCCAGGCCCCTGTAGCCACTGTGGATTGACCAAGTGTAGCTTCCGCTCACTGTCCCTCGGCAGCTCCCGATCACCCGGAAAACAAGGAATGCTGGGTGATTGTTCAAAGGAAGCATAGCCCAAAGTCAAAATACAGTAAGCTAATCAGGTTGGTGGTAATGACACCAGATCATGCTATAGGGAGGTCACAAAAATTAATGTTGAGTCAGTAAACAGAAGAGGAGATATACATAAAAATTAACACCACTATTGCAATGATACAAAAAATTAAGAGAATTAAATGTGGACACTTAAACATCAGACCTCTGACATCTAAAGCTGCATTTGTAAATGATTTAATATCAGATAATTGAATCATTGATTTATTTAGTCTTACTGAAACCTGGCTATGTCATGAAGAGTAAGTTAGTCTAAAAGAAGCTACTCCCCTCAGTGATATTAATGTTCACAGTCTTCGAGGCACCGGCTAAGGAGGTGGAGTTGTAGCCATTTTTGGCTCAAGTTTTACTTTCAATTGGCTCTTCTTTAATATGTATATGATAAACCTGTCTTTTTCAACAGGCTATGTACCACAGTCCTTTAAAGTAGCTTCAATTAAACCTGCTCTGAAAAAGCCTTCTCTTCAACTGGGGTTTTAAGCCAACTATAGACCAATATCTAAGCTCCCCTTTCTCTCTAAAATTCATGAAAGTAGTCTTCAATCAGTTGTCTGGCTTTCTATATCTCTGTAGTAGTCTTGTTAGATTTTTAGCTGCAGTCAATCACTCAATCATTCAATCAAGACTCGCCTGCCGCCACAGTTCATAAGTCCTAGCTCTCTCCACTCAGTATTTGTCAAATTGTCTGATCATCTTTGTGGTAATGACAGATTGTAGTGTAGTGCTACTGACAAGAAATTGAGCTGCTGAGTTTTTGAATGAAGGATGCACCTGTGTAGCTAAATAAGATAGCTCCACACACTGATGCTTAATATGAGATTACCTTTTCCCAGACATGTACTAAAGCAGCATTTAACATACAGGATTAAATTCTGCCAAGTGACAGTGTGTAAAATGTTGGAAGCAAAAGGAGCAAACAACGTTGTTCTGGCTCAAGCTCCAGAACTTCCAGTATTTCATCTGCATGTACTGTATAAAAGCTGAGGTTGAAATGGCTGCTCTCATGGCACAACAAAAACTGCTGAAGGATAAACATGCTCTGAAAGAGTAGGAGGAGCAGCTAAGGAGGAAAAGGAGCAACTGGAATTGGAAGCAAACATTTCTGCTGCTAAGGTCAAGATGAAGGTGCTGGAAGCTGCCTCAAAGGGATCCAGTGTTTGAAGCAATTCATCTAAGAGGTCCGATGGCATGGAATCTCATTTTGGGCAAGGACAACAGGAAAAGAAAACACTTCCCGGTAAACCAAATTCTTTTGTGCCACAATTGCAAAACATGCATACATGTGGACAAATCCTTCCAACACATGGTGTTACCCATCTGCACACACCAATAGTAACAACCTCAGACAGAATGGAAACAGCTACTTTGGCACCCCAGTATCAGAAATGCATGTGAGCTTCCAAATGTGACATCTCCATGTACATTGCCGGCTTCAAGTAACTGCGAACAGAGCAATATGCTCTCCGTTATGGAAAAGCAAATTAAATTATTAATCCAGCAGCAATGCCTCTCCTATATGCCTAAGAAGGAGATTCCAGTGTTTGACGGTGACATGTTTCAATACCAAATATTCATTAAATTACTCAAACACAATATTGAAAGCAAGAACAACAAAAGACTGTCTCTATTACCTTGCGCAATACACTGTTGGACAGCCAAGGGAACTTGTGAGAAGTTGCCTACACATGGTGGATTCAAGAAGGCTAAATCTTTACTACAGGAGCATTTTAGCAATGAACATAAAATTGCTACAGCCTACATTGAGAAAGCTCTTTCATGGTCATTAGGTGACACAAAGGCTTGTTCACCACATGAACGTGCTTGACATGCCTACTAATATGCTTGCCATCATGGGAAGTTGCCAAAGAGGAAGCACAAAAAAGGAAGCAGTAAAAGACAATGCTATAGTTTCTGTCCAGACAAGTGGTCTCAGTAGGGCTGGTGAAGATAACTGCAAACTCTCAATAGTGCCTGTACAAGTCAAGGCCAGGAAGGGAAACACAACAGTGCACACTTACACTTCACACTTACCACGGCTTAGGTAGCACTGTTTCATTTTGCACAGTCAGGCTAATGAATAAGCATAACCTCCAAGGAGGAAGGTCAAACATTTTACTGAGAACCATGGGGCAAAAAAAAAGGTTGTTGAAACCAACATTGTTGCAGGCCTAGAGGTTGCTGGACTGGACAGTCGCAATTTTTGTGATCTCCCAGGAATATACACATAAAGGAAACAGTCCACGACATTGATCAGTGGCCTCATCTGTAACTGAAACATTCGTCTGCCTGAGATTGACTGTTATGTAGAGTTATTGATTGGCTCAGATACCACTGGAGGTAATCCAGAGTTTGGGGGATGGACCTTACACGGTTGGAACCATGCTTGGTTGGACAGTCAATGGACCATTGTGGACTAGTTCGTTCTTCAACCTCAGGAAGAGTGGCCTCAAACTCCTGATGGATTGAGAGGCATTTCACAAAAGGATTCTGAAGACAGGAGGATCACTGTGAATGCTGCTCAGACATCTGAAGAAGTGGATACAATAACCACTTCATTCAGCACTTCTCATTCTAGACTTGTTTAAGAAGGGCAGTAGCATGGATGATCACACTTAAAAAGGTGCTTCTGAATTGCATCAGAAAAAGGAAACAAACAAGAGACGTTCTCATTCAGCTTCACCGAGACAATATCCATCAGAGAAATCTGTCACAGGACGAAACAGGAAAACATGAGGGTCAAGGAAATACTGGTCTCACAGTGTAACAAATGGCAAATAGTAAGACGTAAATAATGTGCTTTTACCAGAAAATCTTCCAATTAAATCTCAAGTTTGACAAGGAGAGTGAATGTGACTTGTGTTGTGTGTTGAATATAAGGTGCATTACAAATAAAATGTATTCTTCTTCTTCTTCTTATTATTATTATTATTATTATTATTATTATCATTGTTGTGGGCGGCACGGTGGAACAGCAGGTAGTGTGCGTGCCTCACAACAAGAAGGTCGCAGGTTCGATCCCCGGATCGGGCGGGGCCTTTCTGTGTGAAGTTTGCATGTTCTTCCCGTGCATGCGTGGGTTCTCTCCGGGCACTCCGGCTTCCTCCCACAGACCAAAAACATGCTCATTAGGTTAACTGGTGACTTAAAATTGTCCCTAGGTGTGTGTGTGAATGGTTGTATGTATGTTGCCCTGCAGTCGCCTGGCGACCAGCTCAGTGTGTACCCCGCCTCTCGCCCGTTGACAGCTGGGATAGGCTCCAGCCCCCCCAACCCCGAAAGGGATAGTCGGGGTATAGAAGATGAATGAATGAATGAATGAATTATTATTATTATTACTTTTATTATGTGACGAGGATCAGCCACACTCACAAACATTACCCTGTTCTGGATAACAGAACAATATAATGTATTGAGAGTTGGTGGACAATTGTGCAGGACAGCAATGCCAGAACACAGGAAACATCCTGTCATACTGGCCAAAGACTTCCACATTTCAGACCTAAGTCTTCATGACATATTCATGAAGGGGTGGGCCATGGTGGTTATCCAGACTGCGCCAAAAATATTGGATTCATGGTGTTACCACATCAATCAGAAGAATTATTTCAAAATGTGTTGTGTGTGTTGACGTAAAAACACTGCTCCTGGACAACAGGAGATGGCCGAGTTGCCTCTGGAGTGTCTCCTGATGAACCTCCATTCACATATGTTATAGGTGATTATTTTGAACCCTTTGGAGTGAAGCCTGGAAACAGTGTTGGGAAGCGCAATGGTGTTTACACGTTTAGCTGTTAGAGCCATTCACATCCAAGTTGTAGCCTCTCTGCTGATACAGACTCTTTCATAAATGCCCTTCAATGCTTTATAGTTAGACATAGCCAAGTAAAAGAGCTACGAGCTGATAATGGCACCAATTTTGTGGGAGCTCAGTGTGAGTTGAAGGAGGCAACTGAAAACTGAAATCAAACTCAAATTCATAATACACTACTCCAGAAAGGGATCGACTGGACCTTCCACCCCCCTGCTGGCTCATATCATGGAGTTGCAGGGGAAAGGTTAATTAGATCTGTACACAAGGTTCTCAATTCAGCTTTTAACATGCAAAATACAGATGAGGAGGGTCTCCACATAGTTTAATGTGAAGGTGAAGCAATCCTCAACAGTCGTCCGATCACCAAGGTTTCTACACATCCAAATGACCTAGAAGACCTTCCAGTCTTTGTCTGGGAGGCAGACACGGTCATTTAAGAGTAGGCTTAAAACTTTCCTTTTTGATAAGTCTTATAGTGGGTGGCATGCTGGCACAAGTGGTAACACTGTCACCTCACAGCTAGAAGGTCCCGGTTCGAATCCCACTGTGGGCGCTGGTGGCGTGTCCTCCACCATGCCTTTGGTGCCTGCTGCTCGAGGAAAAAAGGGCCTTAAAAACATGCAAGAAGATCACCACCTGACCAATGGTGACGAAAAAAAGGATGGGTCCCCGGGCGCCACTGTTGGCTGGCAGCCCAAGGACGGGTTAAACACAGAGAAAATAATTTCATGGAAGCATGGCGTGTAGTGTGCAACTAAACTCTGTGTGTCTGATAATAAAAGTACATTTCTTCTTCTTCTAGTTAAGGCTGGCTCAGGCTTGCCCTGGACCAGTTATGCTGCTATAGGATTAGACTGTTGGAGGACCTCCAAAGATACACCGAGCTCCTCTGTTCTTCTCTCCCTCTCCAATTGTGCGCTTTTATGTCCTACCATGGAGTGTTATTAACTTAGCTTCTTCCCCGGAGTCTCTTTACTTTGTGGTCTTGCTGGTTCCCATGTATAGTAATCTGGACTGTGGATTACAGCTACGTCTCCTGCCATGGCCCTGCCTGACATCCACTGCAACTGCTACTACTATTATTACATCCACTGTCACTGTTACTGTGATTGCATTTCTGTCTCTCTCTCTCTGTCTCTTGCTCTCTCTCTCTCACCCAACCGGTCGAGGCAGATGGCCGCCCACCCAGAGCCTGCTTCTGCCTGAGGTTTCTCCCTGTCTTTCTGCCAAGTTTTTCCTGGCCACTGTCGCCAAGTGCTTGCTCATGAGGGAATTGTTGGGTCTCTGTAGACAAAGGAGCTCGGTCTGTACCAGCTCTACATAGAAAGTGTCCTGAGACAACTTCTGTTGTGATTTGCTTCTATATAAATACAATTGAATTGAATTGAACCCCAAACTGCCCCCGAAGCCATTATGTGAGTCATTCGGGTCACATGAGTCATGGTGTTAATGGATCAATGGGTGTTAATAGGTGAGTCATGGTGTAAATGGGTGAATACAGTCCATTTACCATTTACCATATGCCCGACGCAGATGGAGACAAATTCAATACATCGAATTTGTTTAGGAAAAGATGGATTAAAGAATATCTCCCCCAACTGCAGGCAAGACAGAGATGGACCAAGATCCAATGCGACTTCAAAACAGGAGACATTGTGATCATCACGGATGACTCAGCGCCTTGGAACTCCTGGCTAACTGGAAAAATCACTGAGACCATTGTGGACAAGAAAAGACTTGTATATCATGTTCGGATCAAGACCAAGACCAGCTTTCTGAACAGACCCCCCCAAATCTACCTTCTACTAGAGGCAGAGGAACTTTGAGAAGTCCAATCTGACTGACGGTTTTGTTTTGACTTTGACCTTGCCTACCACACACATTCAACACGGCACAGATTTCACTGATTCAGAGTGATGGTAAAGATCACTCAAGGCTATGCACTACTAACCTCTGGCCTTAAACTATATATTGGAATATATTGTTGTGTAATTATTTATAGTAGAGTAAATAATTAGGGGTCAGCATTGTAAGGAACCACAAATATAAATTTATGTTGATTATTAATTTTTTTGTTAAATAAATTGGTCACCAAGTATCCGAACTGAAGCAAAGATTGTTATGAACGCGTCACAGTACTGGAGCCTACAACTCACCTGCATGGTGACTTTCATCATTAGTAGTCACTATATGCTGAAGCAGCTGCTTTGTTTCCCCTATGTAAGTCTGTGCATTCCTTACTGTTTTGCACAGCATACACTTCACTGCTCTGCTTATGCCTGGGTATTTTGTCTTTAGGGTGAACAAGCTTCTGCCTCAGAGTGCTACTGGCACATGCCACAACGACAGGAGAGCCAACACCTTAGGTCAGGACTCAGCAGTCCACCTACACAATAAGGACAAGGGACACTCATTTGAGGATGATAATGTATTTTGACCAGAGAAGACTGATGGTTTGAAAGAGGAGTGAAACAATTCTACCATGTCGATTAGGAACAACTGTCAGTGAACAAAGGAGGTCAACTATGACACTTATCAGCCACTTACAATGGAGTCCTGAGATCCCTCACTAGGCAGCTTAACAGTCGTCCACACCAGAACTCACCCACCTGACCATCATGTGACCCTAATGAATCACATGATGGTCAGGTGGATCAACAACCCACCCATTCACACCATGACTCACCTAACACCCATTGATTCATTAACACCATGACTCATGACCCAAATGACTCACATGATAGAAGAAGAAAATGAAGAAGAAGAAGAAGAAATCCTTTATTAGTCACAGTTACATACACAACATGCAGAGTTAGGGGGGGAAACTGCATACGCCATGCATTTTGTGAAATTCTTTCTCTGCTTTTAACCCATCCTGGTTGTCCTTCCTCTGCGGCAGACCAGGAGCGGTGGGCTGCCAACCGACCTGTGCCCGGGGACCAATTCCTTCATTGTCACAATTGGTCAGGTCTTCTTGCATGTTTTTAGTGGGGGTATTTTTATGGAGGATACCCCAGGTGAGCACGGGGAAAACATGCAAACTCCACACTGAAAGTGATTGAGAGGCAAAACATCTTCTAGAACCACAAGCAAGTCAGCTGCCTTTGGAGAGCACTTAGAAGTACCATGAGCTGGATGACTCACCACAGACACTCAAGGAGACCATCTGTTTGGGCTGCTGGTATTCATGGGTTCAGATCAGATTGGGGTCCGCAGGGTCAGGTTGACTAAACCCAGGTGTATAATTGCTGCAGAGAAAAGGGGCACTGGAAAGCAGAATGTCCATTCATTAGAGCAAAGCCCAGATGTGAGAATGGTGTTGCACATGTTGAGTGGGCCGCTCTTGCTGCTCCAGTGAAGTCACTATCAGGTCCTGCCTTGTCCTGTGCGCAACTGGAGGTTAAATCAGACAGTGCAGTGGGCTACTTGGACTATTCAGCTTCGGTGTCTGAAGGTTTTGTGTCATTGATTAGTAGTGATGTGAAAGTGCTGGTGAAAATTCTGAGGGAAAATGGAACATGGAATTCATTTTTCTGGGCTCTGTGTTGCCCTTTTCCAAAGAGACTGGCACCAGGAAGTTTTGCCTCTTCCCTTGCACTGAATGGTAACTGATTGTGACTTAGCAGGGAAGCTGCGATGGCAGTGTTCCCAGCTTTAGCTGTTGAGGGTATAGTGGTCATTTTGGGGAATGACCTTGCTAGCAACCATGTTTGGGCTGATGTTTCACCTCCACCCATTGTTACTCTTCACCATTTCTTTCAGCAAAGCCAAATGAGAGTGAGCACCGTTTCTCCAAGGTGTTCACAGCTTGTGCTGTGAAAAGGCCTATGAGCAGTTCTGATGCGTAGTCTAACACTGAGTGGGGTTAGATAAAAAAAAAAAAACTGAGTATATGCATGTATCTGTGACTGATTCTCTTTTGTCTGTTTCCTTTAGCAATTTAGCAGCTGTATTGTGCTGGGGTTTTGTCTATGGGATACACTGATACACAAGAAATAGGTACAACATGGTGGGAACTTCTTGAGTGAACTGGTTTTTCAGTAAGTTGTTCCAACTAAATTTAGGAATCAGGTGTTGCATGCTTCTCGTGACCAGTTAGGGTACTTAGGGTAGGAGTACTTAAAACATACAACCTCATCCACAAATATTTTTGGCTGCAGCTGAAGAAAGAAGTGTCTAATTACATTACAACATGCAACATGTCAGTTGACATGAAAGTCTAACCAGAGTGTCAAACCAGCACCTTTGTGTTCTATTTCAGTTACTTCTCAGCCTTTTGAGCATCTGATTGTAGACTGTGTTGGTCTCCTGCCACGCTCCAATGCTGGCGTGAAGTGGTGTGAAGAGGGTGTTGTGAGGGGGAGGGAGTGGTGTGGAGAAGTCAACAGGACTTCAGGTCTGGACTCTGGTGGGTGGGGGGAGGAACGGGGTAGAGTCAAATCTGTTGAAAAACAGGTTCAATTCATTTGCCCATTCCCGGTCTCAAGATTCAGGGCCATTCCCACTGTCACTGCTGTGGCCTGAGATGGTTTTCAGGCCCCTTCAAACCTCTCTGGCATTGTTACCCTGAAGGTGTCCCTCCAGCTTCCTCCTGTAGCTGTCTTTGCCTCTCCTTATCTCCAGTTTCAGATACTTGTGCACCCTCCCCGGCTCATCTTTGTCCCCTGACCTAAACACCCTCTTCTTCTCATTCGTTAGGGCTTTCAGTTCCAGGGACACCCAGGGTTTGTTGTTTGGGAAACACCGTACTTTCCTGGTAGACACAGTGTTTTCCACTCAGAAGATGATGTAGTCCGTGATGCAGGTTGTTAAACTGTCAATTTTCTCCCCATGTGGACTGCACAACACATCCCAGTCAGTGGTTTCAAAATAGTCCCTCAGTGCCATACTGGACTCTGACCATCTTCTCACGTACAGTACCTTGTGGTTGATGATTGTTTATTCACCAAAGGTATGTATGCAGGAGCAGATAAACCAGGTTGTGATTGGAATGGTCCAGTGGGGGGAGGGGGGAGGAACTGTAGGCATCCTTCGCATTTGCATACAGTAGGATAGCATCCAGTGTTCTGTTGTCTCTGGTGTGGCATTTAACATACTGTGTTCTAATGGAAGTGCAGAAAAGCATGTAGCTCTGCCTCCTGGTCTCAACTCTGAGTTGTCACAGGTTTCGTTCATGAATAAATTCGCTCAGATTTCCAGAGATGAGAGCTGCTCTGTCCAAAGTGGGATGGACGCTGTCTCTCCTAATCACACTAGCTCTTCTCCAGAGAGTCTGCCAATTATCAATGAAGCCCACATCATCTGCTGCACACCACATTGACAGCCAGCAATTGAGGGGGCAGGGGCAGGATTCCAGAGAAAACTACAGAGTCCGACATTGTCTTTGCATATGAACATGCTTATTCCACTGATTTTTGTGAACCACGATATGCGTAATCAGGTGTCATTACTGCCGATGTGAGTAACAATCTTACTGCATTTACACTTATCTTTATCCAACAGTTTCAAATCTGATTCAGTGTCACCCGCTCTGGCCCCAGGATTGCATTTGACTATGGGTGCTGGTGTCGCTAACTTCACGTTTTTCAAAATGGAGCTGCCAATAATCAGAGTTGGTTTCTCAGCTGTCAGACACATAAAGTGGTTGGTAATGAACCGTGGGCTTCAGCTTGGGACTATGCTTCCTTCGAACAGCCACCCAGCCTCCCTGGTTTCCCTGATGGTCAGGAGCTGCCAAGGGACAGCTTGTCAGGGCTACACTTGGTTGGTCCCTACTGGCTATGGGGGTCTGGCATACGACACCTAATGACTGAGTTTCCATGATGTGGAGCTGCGCTTCCAATTCACTAAGCCTCGCCTTCTACACAGCTAATAAACTAATAAATTCAACTAATAAACGACAAACCAAGCAGGAGAAAGTAGGAGAAAGTATCAGTGTATACACATATCAACAGCCTTAGTAAGGACAGCAGCAATATTACGTCTATCAGTTTCACAAGTGACATTTTGAGTTCGAGTGCATGTCCCATTTCCATGTTGAGCCTAACTGCATAGTTTATTGATCAAAACTTCAAACTACACAAAGTTGTTTTCACTCTCAAGAGTTCTCAGGGTCACACACTACGGAGGCTGTTACTGTCACATTCAGCGCCACATTCAAAGCATGGTAAGTCTTAAAGGAAAAAGTGCACATTTTTTAAGGGATAATGTGAAAGGCCACAGATTTACCCAGCTTATAATGCATGGTGCATACACTCCAACTCACCATTACTGAGGGAGTTTTGTCACAGCATAGCATCGCTATATAATATATAATCACCTCTGGAAGACACACTGTCATTTCAAATACTCCCATTTTGCCTATTACCGACTTCAAAGTATTCAGAAACACCCGGGCCAGCCTATCAACCCACCAGCTGAACAGTAATGTACATATGCTACAGCTTCTACGGAGCATGTTTCTCTATAGAAATTATTATTACCCTACTTGCCTTCTTTGAAGAGCTCACACAACACATCAGCTCATCAAATGCATTGCCTGCATATGTTATACAATCCATCAGAGCTTTAACTTGTCTTCTTGAGACAGCAGAGACTGACCATGGTGCGAAAACGGTGAAATCCATGTCGCGATCCAGAGGAGGTTCCATGACACTGAATCTGAGCGTCTGTATGCCATCGCTACAATCCATGATCCAAGGTGAGTGAACTTAATTCACACATACTTCACATTCTTGTGTGTGTGTATGTTTGTGTGTCCATCTGTGTTGCTGTCGGAGTGAATTAAATTGCAGGCGAGAAAGGAGGCAAATGAGTATTGAACATGTTTCAATTCAGAATCAATATAAACTGAAAAATCAAGTTACCAATTTTTGATAACGCTATGAACTCAGAGTAAAGCATGGCTACAAAATGCATAAAATAAATTAATGTTTTCTTTTTCTTGTTAATAAAAAAGGTATGAAGAGAGATGTTTGATTGACGCACTCAAGCCACAGATACGCAGACTGCTTTCTGATGTCCTGGCCACTGGACTGGAGCGCCAGAATGGTTACTTAAAACAATATTTTGTCTGTAACCTTTTCTGTTGTAGTTTTGTCATCTCAGTAAATAAAATTTTTGTGCCAACTTGGTGAGTTGTTGTTTAGCTTTTATTCTCATTTCTATTATATAAAAATTAATTTATTTTATTCCACAGGAAAGCTATAGTTGTTAAGCTCTAAGCTACTTCCTATAACAAAGAGATTACCTGATGTGGTTTAAGTTGTTGTTATACTGTGCGATGTTATTATTTTGTTAAGTTTTTCTGTGTTATGTGTTGTTTGTGAGTTTCCTTCTAGTTCTGCAGTGGAGGTGTGGCCAGGCTGTTCGGAGGGCAGATGGCGCACCTGATTCTCATCCACGGATTTCTGTCCTATTCAAGCGACATGGCGGAGATGTCTCACCACCAGATTGTTCAAGCTTCATGCTAGACTTTCCAGCCATTCCTTGTCTCTCGCATTCAAAGTAGCCTAGTCCTGTTCCTTGTCACCTGTGAGCGTATTTCATTTTCTGTTTAGCTGGTTATCCATAGTGTGTTTTCCTAGTTTTGTTTTCTTGCTATATTGTGCGTCAGTTCCTACACGCTTGCCAGGGTGTAGTTGATTATTTTGTTTAGGGCTGTTTTTGTGTTTAGGAGATTGCATTTGTTTTTTGTTCTTTCTTTACTTTTGTGTAGCATTTTTTTTCATTCATGTAAATAAAGCGCTTGGTGTTTAAACGGCTCCCTTTGTTTCTGTGCTATGTGTTTCTCCCCTTGGGTCCTACTAAATTTATTTGCTAATCATAACAGTTGTGTCCTATATTGCAAAAGTTGTCAATTCATGATACTCATTCACGAAATGCTAAATGGACTGTATTTATATAGTGTTTTTCTAATCTGATGATCACTCAAAGTGCTTTTATAAAATAAGTGTGCATTCACCAATTCACACACACATTCGTATGGCGGCTAAGCCACCTCCTCCATTCACACACACTTGCATACTGATGGCACAGGATCGGGAGCAATTTGGGGTTCAAAGGCTTCAAATCGACCCAGTGATTGGTGATCAGCATCGGCCGATACTGCTTGCAGCAATCGTTGAACGGCCCGGTCCTGATCGGCGCACCCTTGGCACTAATCCTGTCTATGGGGTGTTAATGCTAATAATACCATAAATAAAAATATACCATGCTTCATAACCACTTCTGCCCCTGCTTTCCGTCCTAGTGTAATTATTGGAGCAAAACATATGTTGCTTTGTGACTGTATTTACCAATTAACTAGTCATGCTCATTCATGTAGCTTGATGAGTCATGAGTCATCTGATCATGAGATATGAGAGACATTTTCAGTGAGATTAGAGAGTAATTTGGCTATATCAATAATGTTAGTTTTTTCATTTACTTGGAGAGACTTTGATATGTTGGGCTCACATCTGATCTGGGGCTGTCTGTGATGAGAACTGGGACTTGGGAAACATGGACTGGAATGATCAAAGCTTAAAGACACTATAACATGTTGACACTCTAAAATTACTTTTAAAAGAATAGACATTGTCCACACATATCTTATTTGCAGATGCATATGCCAAGTCACAATATAACAGACAACAAGCCAAGTATATGATTTTACTTGGTGATGCACTTAAAAGAGTATAATATTAATTTAACTTTCACGTCACCACACTTGAGAAAGAGAGAATGGGAATGTTATCCTGGCATATGTGCAGCAGAACATCATCATCAGCAGATAATGACATAGAGTCCTCGTATTTTATCTTTTTTCTTTTGCTTTTTAAGTTACTTTAGTTGCTGTTCAGATAGATATTTGTGTACTCTTACTCAACTCATTATTTTGATGACTACTTTTCTCTGGTACTTGTTTTAACAAAGTAACAGTACTTTCACTTGAGAAAAGTTTTGGCAACTCTACCCACTTCTGACTACAATACAGGACTGCTGTTCTCAAATGTGGATTTTTTTTTTTTTTAAAGACCCAGTTGGGTGTGTATGAATGCCAAAAGAAGGAGAGGATGTAAATTCAAATATTAAACTGTGTACATTTTAAGTATATAACTGTAACTTCCCTTAAAAATCTGTATTCCTACTGATGATTTTATTGGCTAATAATTACAGCAAGTGAAGTACAAATAAAAGTGACTTACTTCTGTGTTGCAGGTATCCAGTGGAAAGGTATTGCTTCATGTCTTGGTTAAAGGCTTCTTCATAGACTTTCTGTCGTTCTTTCAGTTTCTGCTGCATGACACGCTCCAGCTCTGCCACCTTCTGAGCATGCTTAGATTTCAGTTCCACTACGAACAGACAACAGCAGTATTAGTCAGTGTGTCTGCTGCTGGCATTTTAAATGACAAACAGCTTTACCATCATTCAGAACATAGGGCACAAATTCCAGTCAATTATCATCAACTTGACACACTACATCAAAAAGTCAACTTAACTTTATTGATAACAACTACAGGGAAAGGTAGTTTCTCACATGGATGATGTGAGTGTTAACTTCTTAATATTAAACTTCCAAAGAGAGCTATTGCTAAACACAATTATTTCAAATGCCATATGTTTACACAGGCTCCTTTTGTCTAAGGCTACATTTTGTCTACACAGCCCATGCCATTCAATGTGACAAATATACAAAAAACAGAGAAATTACAAAAGAGACAAACATATTTTCACAGCACTGTAACAAGGTATAGTTGGTGTTGTTCAGTAATCACAAATGTGTATTGCACATCAGTAATGCCTAGTGATAGTAGAGCAGCTCACCTTCAAGTGCCTCCACCTCCCTCCTGTTACAACACAAAAACCAGACAAGTCTCCGTTAAAACCCCAAAAATCACTACACGAGTGAGCATTATGTCATTCAGTTTCTCTGACCAATCAAACAGTATCATGTTCCCTTATCAAGCAGGGAGGACGAAAAGTTAATGGTGATATCAGACAAAAAGACACTGAGAAATTAATACAGAATAAGACAAGACAGCATCAGTGTGTTGGAATGTTTTCGATTGAGGATTTATTTACATTGGCATCTGATGGCCCTTTTTGGCATTGCATGTATTTGAATGCATATATTTACTTAATTTGCCTTGTAGGTGGTATCTGTTTGATATTACATGGTGTTTAGTGATGACACTTCCTGTAAAGCAAAGAAGGAGAGTGTTAGATGCTGAGGAGATGCTGGCATATAGTGTCACAATTTAATAATAATGTTTCTCAACATAAAATTGCAAAGAATTTGGGGATTCCATTGTCTACAGTACACAATGTCATTAAAAGATTCAGAGAATCTCAAGAAATCTCTGTACGCAAGGGACAAGGCCAAAAACTAAAATAGTGGATGGCCATGATCTTCAGGCCCTCAGATGGCACTACATTGAAAACAGACATGATCATTGCATGGGCTCAGGAACACTTCCAAAAACCACAGTCCACAAATGCAAGATGAAACTCTTCTGTTTTTTCCAAAGAGGAGACCATATATAAACCAGGTTCAGACACGCTGCTGCCTTCTCACTGCTGCCTGTGTCCTGTACAATGAAGAGATGGTCCGATAAGGCTGACAAGGCTCCGAAGGACTGTTTCCACACAACTTTGTGGGAGGAATTTTGTGATTCTCACACACTGCATAACTGACTATATTAACTTCTGTGTGGAAAACACCATACCAACCAGGACTGTACAGCATTTTTCCAACAACAAACCCTGGATTAACCCCGACAAAAAGGCTCTCCTTAAGGAGAAGAAGGCCTTTAAGTCAGGAAATAAGGATGAGCTGAAGGCTGTGCAGAGGAAGCTCAGAAGGAAGATCAGAGAGGGGAAAACACCTACAGGAGGAAGATGGAGGATCAGCTGCAGCAAAAAAAAAAAAAATGTCAGTGGAGTCTGGAGAGGCCTAAAAACCATCTCTGGCCACAAGGAACCTGATTCCCAAGCTGCAGGGGACCAAAAGTGGACGAATGACCTGAACATATTGTTCAATAGATTTGATCAGTCATCTGCCCCTCCACCAGCCCAGTCCTCCAAGCTGCAGCCACCCCTTTCTGCACCCAGTGTACACAACTCCTCCAACGGAAACATGGCTGACTGCGCTGACTCCAGACACGGACCTGGCGCTGGACAGCTTCAAGCTGCTGCAGGCGGCCCCTCCTCCCCCTCCCCCTCCCCCTCTACAACACTCAGCGCACAGCCACCCCTCACTGCTCATCTCATCAACCCAACCCCCCCACCCACACCCTCCAGCACGCAGCCCCCCTGCTCCAACCTGTCCCTCACAACAACCCAGGTGAGANACCTGTCCCTCACAACAACGCAGGTGAGAAACCAGCTCCGGAGGATCAAGGCGAGAAAGGCTGCAGGCCCAGACGGCATCAGCTCCAGGCTCCTCAAGTCCTGCGCAGATCAGCTGTGCGGGATTGTTGAACGCATGTTCAATCTGAGCCTGAAGCTGGGGAGAGTGCCACAGCTGTCGAAAACATTCTGTGTGGTACCAGCGCCCAAGACTCCGCACCCCAAGGACCTCAGCAGCTACAGGCTGGTGACACTAACATTCCCATCTAATGAAGACCCTGGAACGGCTGGTCCTTGTTCATCTCCAGCCCCTGGTGAGCCCATCGCTTGATCCACTTCAGTTTACCAACCAGCCTGGCATCGGGGTGGACGACTTTGTGGACTGGTGCCAGTGGAACTGCCTCCAGATCAACGCAGGGAAAGCCAAAGAACTGGTGGTGGATTTCCGCAGACGAACACTCTACCCCCTGACACCGGTGAACATCCAGGGAACGGACATCGAGATGGTGACATTTACCTGACAAGTACCTAGGTGTTCACCTGAACAATAAGCTGGACTGGACTCACAACACAAATCCACTATACAAGAAAGGCCAGAGCAGACTTTATCTGCTCAGGAGACTGAGGTCATTTGGAATGCAGGGGGCATTCCTGAAGACCTTTTATGACACTGTGGTGGCATCAGCCATCTTTCATGGAGTAGTCTGCTGGGGGAGCAGCATCTCGATGGCTGATAGGAAGAGACTTAACAAACTGATCAAGAAGGCCAGCTCTGTCCTGGGATGCCCCCTTGACTCGAGTGGAGGTGGTAGGAGAGGAGGATGATGGCTAAGCTGTCATCTATGATTGAGAACGACTCCCATCCCCTGCAGGACACTTAACAGCATTGGAGAGCTCCTTCAGGGACAGACTGCTTCACCTTCCTGCAGCCGTCAGACTTTACAACCAGCGGTGCTCCCAGTAGACCACAGACTCACCAAGACTTTCAAACTGACTGCACTATAATACACATCAACTGTGTTCACATACTGTGAAAATATTTAGCTCAGGTGAATTTTTACTTAAGGTGCAATATATCAATCTTTCAGTCAGGTTTATTATTACTTCTATGTGCAATATCAATACTCCAGTCAGGAGTAAGGTATTTCCTCTGTGCCATGGTGTAAATTTGAAAACACTATATATTGTTACCACTCCCATATTGTACATTTCCCCCATACTAGGTTGCTAGTTTCTGTATTTCCCCTTGTTTAAACTGTTCATATTTTTCAATGTTCTTTGTTCATATTGTTTATATTGCTTGTTTGCTATTTAATATCTTTTTATTAATGCCCTCTATTTTTTGCTATCCACTTTGCTGCTGTAATACCGGAAATTTCCCCACTGTGGGACTAATAAGATATTCCTTATATCTTATCTTTAAATAGACCTATGATTTGTTTCAATAAAACTGACTTGCCTTAAATAACTAAAATTCCTTGGGTAATACACATTTGGGTTACATAATATAAAAATAAAAAAACTACTTCCACTGTCAAATGTACTTTAAAATAAAATACAAAGTGGAGTTGCTCCCCTCTTTACAGTTCTTTTGAGTTCACCTTCAAGAATACAAGCCAACGTCTCAGGCTTCAGGCTCATGCAGTGATATCTTGATGGCAGACCGGCAGCGGAGAATACCCTGACCACACTGTGCACGCTAATTTAGCCAGGCGTGGAAAGATGTGGAGTTTTCTTTCCAAAATCAAATGACATCTGCGTCCAGGTTCTCTCTGGGGGGGGTGAAATACTTTTCGATTTCACCTTTGGCATCTCCAGGTAAGCGCTGCTGCTCGCTGAAGTACGAACAGAACAGGCAAGCTCTTTTTGGTTCAGGCAGAGGATTTGGGGAGGCAGTAGATGGGGTGTCGGATTCAGGTGTTCCGGTGGGAGAAGTAACCTCAGCTTCGTCAACAAGGAGGTCGCGGATCTCTCCAAGCCTGTTGCGCACAGTACCATCTCGCATTATCCTCTCGGTCTTGAAACAAGGATCTAACACAGATGCTAAAATGATGTGTTTATCAGTGTAGTATCTTGCATAGAGAGTTGACACGTTGTTGGCCAGCGTTTCTGCAAAAGCAGCGATACCCATTGGAAGTTGTAGCAGAAATGGCCTCTAACTAACCTCTCTAATGGCCTCTCCTCCACAGTCTTTCAGGGAAGCGGGAATACCGACACCTTCACATCAAAGATTACTTTGCTCATGATGTTTGTCATGGAGATGCTAATGCTTTCTTGATAGCCCCATGGGAGATACGGAAAATAAAACTGTCTGGGTGAACAAATGCCAGGTCTCAGAGGAATCTACAAATCAGATAATGCTGATGGGTTGTAAATTAGACATTCCTGAAACAAACTGTTTTGTATGTCTGTGTGCCTTGTTTTGTTCAGTACACCAGGATAACCAAATCTCTATGTTTGATTTAACTTTGGATGTTTTCACATTACTAAGCTCATAATCTGTATAATATCAATGCTTTTCCGGTGTTTCTAGCTTGTAGAATGACAAAGCTGTGATTTTAACGTTCTTAAAAAGTTTGTCGGAGTTTCTACCATGGAACCATACTGCCATCTAGGGGTTCGCAGCGGTTAGGTTGAATATGCTTGATGAGAAATTTATTAATAAGTAGTCTAATAGTTATAATCATTTCGGGCAAATGTAGTCTGCCGTTTTCTTATTTCTTTGCTATCTTGTGGTAATTATATCTTGAGTCATCATATATATATTAGGATGAGTATTAGAAATTGTTACCTTGGTTATTGTTGAATGTCGTCATTTACTCAGAAGAATTGTCTAACATATGTTGTGAACAATGTTGGAATGCCTTTGAAAATTGATCATTCAAATTATATGTGATTGACCACAGTGAGAAGCAGATGAGCCCCTCGTATGAATCATTAATTAATTCTCAGTGAGAAATCACATCGCGCACCTGCGAACTATCCCACATGAGTGACGGCCTATTGATTAGACACACCCTGGAGTGAGTTTTATTCTATTCTGTTCTCAGTTTCTGTCAGTCTTAATTTCTTCTTTGCCTCTAAAAGTTGTTTTCTGCTGAGTTTCAACCAGCCTTCTTTCGTCTTTAGTCTTGTTCAGTTGTTTCGTTCTGTCGTTTTCTCAGTCTTTTGTGTAACTCGTAGCCACGCTAAGCCACATGATTTTTTTTTTTTTATTAGTAAAATCCTAGTCAAGTAATAATAATTTTGGAGACACTTTTCGACCGGCCATCGAAGAGGCTATCAATCTTATTATTATCAGTCTAAAATCGTGCTTCACGGTCATAACTAAACCGAAAACCTGCAGCCAGCTGCTGACCCTTTGGTTCGGGTTAAACAACCATCCGAAGCCGTTCCTCGCCTGCCGCTGAAACCGTAGAATCCAGCTCCTGAAACATCGGCTCTCAACCTCGGTGTGCCTGGTTCTTCCACTGGACCGCCGAGCAGATCGAGCCACGAACGACCACTGGGAGCATCTTTGTGTCAGTTCAGGTGGTGCCCCTGTATTTTATTAATGAATACAACATCAAATTAAGTTAATTCCTCTACAAAGTGCAGCGTCACGGCTAAGCAAAGATTTGATTTCCGTGAGCGCAGGAAGGATCATCCCCAGGTTTCCCAGCTCTTTCTGCATTTTCTCTGCGAGGTCCGCCAGTGGTGCCAGCACATTGACAAGATGCGTCAGCTGACACACTTCATTTAGGGTGATGTTGGAAACATTAGACTTGAGTTTGCTTTGCCATAATGGGTCTTTCTGGAACAGCTGGAGGACCGACTGAATCATCTGCAGTTGGCTGCTCCATCCTGTTGTGCAAACAGTCATGGGGCGCACTCCCAATCGGTCGGTTTCCTCGATGTTAAAGGTGCTCTTATGCACACTTTTCACCAGGTGCCTGACTTTCACTAACAGGCGTTGTTGTGCTTCTTAACAGCATCTTTAATCGCCAGCTGAAGCATGTGAATGGGGCACCGCAGATGTAAATTTGGCACAGTAATATAATAGTTTATCATAGTTTCCACACTGGCGGTTATCTCCTCCACTTTGAAGTGTGAGAGTGCAGGTGGTCCATCATCCTCTTCTTCCTCATGTTCAGCACTGCCACTGCTGCTGCAGCTGGCATCCGTGTCACATCATTGTCCTCTTCCTCAGTGCCAGGGAGGAGGTTGAATGTTGTTGGCACTGTTGGTCACAACCCGAATCACACGCCGTTGCACATTCCAATTTTTTAGTACACTTTCATACTTTTGGTAAATGTTCTCTGCCATATGGTGCCCCCGTAAGTGCTTGCAGCCTAACAAAACTGTGTGTCCATGAAAGGCCCCATCAATGAAACTGGCCACGATGCCAAGAAAGCTGTGCCCTCTTCTACTGGTCCAAATGTCAGCTGACAGGACAAACCCATCAGCCTTTTACAGTAGGTCTCGCAGCATGGTTTCCGTCTCTTCCAGCACATGCGGCATTAGCGTATCCCGGACAGTGTTGTAGCAGGGGGGCGTGTAGCCTGGTTGGGCTGCACTGGCAAAGTGTCTCATCCCTTTGCGTTCTCCTTTACTAAGCGGCTCATGGTCCATGTAGACCATTCTAAAAAATGCTTGATCTAGTTCCCATTTCCTCTCACCTGTGACAGTTGGGCCTCTGCGCACAGTGAAGAAACTCTTCAATTCCTCACTATTTTTCTGTTGGAGCTGCTGCTGCACCTCTTGCTCTATAAAACCCAAATACACAGCCAGTCCGAATTAAATTAAATACGGTAAACAAGGTTATATTAGGCTATATATCAATTTACTCATTAAAATTTTGACCATAACTTGGCTCACCTTTTGATTTATTTGCAATATGGTTGCGAAGTATACTGTCATGTTTCTGAGAAATGTGTCTTTTTAGATTCCAGAATGCCTCTTTACTGACTGAAACCGTGTCGCCACATTTTTTTTCTTGTGCCACATTATTGTCATTCTTTAGTCTCACAGGAATAGTACACTTGTATGACCTCTCAGCATCCTTTTTGAAGTACTTTGTAAACTCCATGGTCCAGTTGTCAACATCCAATTTCTGACAGAAAACAGTGTGGGTGGCTGAGCAATTAATTATACACGGATGCATTCTGGGTGAGACATGGTTCAGATGCATGGTGTGAGCGGTACCGGAGCGAAATTGGACCGGGATGGAGCAAAAGATAAGGTGATGCTCCAGCTTTTTTGAAATAAACGCTTAGCGCTCTGGCCAAACTCCTTCTGCTCACACTTCCCACTCGCTCCTGATCAGCTCCACTCACATGCTCTGGCTCCGTTAAGTTCAGACTCACCCCTCTTCGCTCACTGGGCTGCAAGTCCTGCTTTAGTTTGTCTGCCAGTTTAAGTTTTTCCCATTTTGTCTTATGTGGGGCAGCAGTTTACGGTGCTTCTGAATTGTATTATGCTATATTGACAGGTGTTTTCATTATTTCAACCACACCATATAAATCAACGAGGATCAGCTAATTAATAGAAACATGTCCGTGTGTAATTCAGTACAGCACCACAAACTACATCCTCCAAAACGTAAATCATAAAGTTCAATCAGCAACTCTCAAACTGTTCCAACAATGAACATGAGAACCTTCATGAAAGGAGGATTTAATGCAGGACTGTTGTATTTGGCTGTACTTTTCACCTCGCTTTCCACTGTTGTCATTCAGAACAACTGCACACACTTATCATTTTTCGATTCTGATATCCTATGTTTTGACTGATTTATTTTTTTTATGTCTTATAAGTCACGGCCCATTACTTGGCTGGAATTACATTACGCATACTACTGATGATGATTCACTCTTGCTTGCTGACATACATGGAACATAATAAATTGCATCAGAAAAAAGGTAAAGCATGGTATTAATACAGTGTCACTTGACATTTTTTGACATTCACTGAAATCAAGCATTAATTGGGAAAAAAAAATTCTATATATGATAAGTACAGTTTTGTCTGAGGTTTCAAAGGCAGCTTTGGGGATATGCTCTACCAAAGATTTTATTTTAATACGCCTGCTGTCATCTTATTTCACACTGCATAAAGAGAAGATCGTTTTCTAAAAGGTATGTGTAAGATTCAGTTATAATAACTTTTATTTTCAATATGCTGGACAATAACTTTGCATCAGTACAGTGCAAATTTACGAAATTCCAATTTGAATAAGGATGTTTATGATCCAAGTTGTAACAAACTAGAATTACCACCTCACAGTTTTATGCCTCCACTAACCATTCAAGTGGCATTTACATCTGAGCCTGTTCAGACTCATATACAGTAGGGCAAAAAAGTATTTAGTCAGCTACCAATTGTGCAAGTTCTCCCACTTAAAAAGATGACAGGCCTGTAATTTTCATCATAGGTATACCTCAACTATGAGAGACAAAATAAGAAAAAAAAATCCAGAAAATCACATTGTCTGATTTTTAAAGAATTTATTTGCAAATTATGGTGGGAAATAAGTATACAAAAGTTCATCTCAATACTTTGTTATATACCCTTTGCTGGCAATGACAGAGGTCAAACATTTTCTGTAAGTCTTCACAAGGTTTTCACACACTGTTGCTGGTATTTTGGCCCATTCCTCCATGCAGATCTCCTCTAGAGCAGTGATGTTTTGGGGCTGTCGCTGGGCAACACGGACTTTCAACTCCCTCCAAAGATTTTCTATGGGGTTGAGATCTGGAGACAGGCTAGGCCACTCCAGGACCTTGAAATGCTTCTTACGAAGCCACTCCTTCGTTGCCTGGGCGGTGTGTTTGGGATCACTGTCATGCTGAAAGACCCAGCCACGTTTCATCTTCAATGCCCTTGCTGATGGAAGGAGGTTTTCACTCAAAATCTCACAAAGCATGGCCCCATTCATTCTTTCCTTTACACTGATCAGTCGTCCTGGTCCCTTTGCAGAAAAACAGCCCCAAAGCATGATATTTCCACCCCCATGCTTCACAGTAGGTATGGTGTTCTTTGGATGCAACTCAGCATTCTTTCTCCTCCAAACACGACAAGTTGCGTTTTTAACAAAAAGTTCTATTTTGGTTTCATCTGACCATATGACATTCTCCCAATCCTCTTCTGGATCATCCAAATGCTCTCTAGTAAACTTCAGACGGGCCTGGACATGTAGTGGCTTAAGCAGGGGGATACGTCTAGCACTGCAGGATTTGAGTCCCTGGCGGTGTAGTGTGTTACTGATGGTAGCCTTTGTTACTTTGGTCCCAGCTCTCTGCAGGTCATTCACTAGGTCCCCCCGTGCGGTTCTGGGGTTTTTGCTCACCGTTCTTGTGATCATTTTGACCCCACGGGGTGAGATCTTGCATGGAGCCCCAGATCGAGGGAGATTATCAGTGGTCTTGTATGTCTTCCATTTTCTAATAATTGCTCCCACAGTTGATTTCTTCACACCAAGCTGCGTACCTATTGCAGATTCAGTCTTCCCAGCCTGGTGCAGGTCTATGATTTTGTTTCTGGTGTCCTTTGACAGCTCTTTGGTCTTGGCGATAGTGGAGTTTGGAGTGTGACTTTTTGTTTGGAGTGTGACGTTTGAGGTTGTGGACAGGTGTCTTTTATACTGATAACGAGTTCAAACAGGTTCCATTAATACAGGTAACGAGTGGAGGACAGAGGAGCCTCTTAAAGAAGAAGTTACAGGTCTGTGAGAGCCAGAAATCTTGCTTGTTTGTAGGTGACCAAATACTTATTTTCCTGAGGAATTAATTCATTAATTCATTAAAAATCCTACAATGTGATTTCCTGGATTCTTTCCCCCCATTCTGTCTCTCATAGTTGAAGTGTACCTATGATGAAAATTACAGGCCTCTCTCATCTTTTTAAGTGGGAGAACTTGCACAATTGGTGGCTGACTAAATACTTTTTTTGCCCCACTGTATGCAGGGAAGACTTTGAAGCAATTTAATGAAAAGTATTAAGAGTCTTCTTTTGGCAAAATGGAAGTTAACATTGACATATATGATTCCAGTGAATAATTTCCAGTGAGAAACATGTTGTCTTCACTCAGAGACTCAGAGGAGTGCAGAGGACTGATGGAGAGTTTGGTCACATGGTGCAAAAACACTCACCTGAGGTTCAGTATAAGCTAAATTGATTGTGGTGGACTACAATGCTTCAAATATGTATATACATATAATAAGTATGATATTGCTGCAAAGTGGCTACAAGTTCTAAAACATGGATGCGTCACACACATCTTCACCCTGTTCGCACAGCAGATCTATACAATAACCACAGTTTTAAGGAGGGAACCCAAGATTAGTATCATCAATCCGACCAATTGTGAAATATGGTCCAAATGTCCCCTTCTGTTCCTGATTTATGGCATTGAATAATAAGCTCTATAGATCATTATGTCATGGTGTGGTTGACCTTTTGGTCATGAAATGTTATTTTATCCTGCACTTTTTTAAAATTTTGCTTGATAGCCAAAAATGCGTTGTGTATGGTCACAATGAACTTGACCTTTGACCACCAAAAAAGAAACAGTTAATGCTTGAGTACAAGTGAAGTCTGTCAAATTTGAAGAAATTCCATCAAGACGTTCCTGAGATACCATGCTAACGAGAATGACAAAGAAGTCATAGTGACTGTGACCTTTGACCAGCAACAAGTAGTCAGTTCTTTCCTGAATCCAAGTGAACACACTTGTGCCAAATTTAAAGAAATTACCACAAAGCATTCCTCAGATGTTTTTTCAGGAGAATGGGACATATGTATGTAGACAGATGAATGGACAACCCGCAAATACAATCTTTCAGCCACAGCTGTCACCACTGAGGTCAATGAGCTGTACTCATGCATCTATTGTACCAGCTCACATTTAAAAAATAATTGAAAAAATTAAAAATTCAGCCCCACCAGTGAAAAATAAGAAATCTGCATTTCATACCTCTTCTTTTTCTTATAGACGTCTAGTTCGTTGATATGATGATGTTTGAATGTCTGTTGTTCACACTGACAACACAGAGTCTCCAGGTATACCAGTCTGCTCTCCATCTCCTCAAAGTCACCTTCCAAATGTGCTGGAGACACACAAAGACACACACACATTAAACTAACTATGTCATACTACATGGCTTTCCATCTTCTATGTCGTAGTTACTTTCACACAATCACCCAAAATAGAAAACATAATTCATAGAAATGTAATTAATTCATTTTGGATGACAATCAACAGGACAGAATAGCATCCATAGTCAACCACTCATATCTACTTAACACTGTGATTAGCCATCTGTGCAATGTTAAAAAAGGAGCCATGGTTTGAACTTCTCTCTCTAACTCTTTTTTGGTTCTCGAACAACTGTTTTTGTTACTTTTCATGTGAACAATTTACAGTGGTTGACTTTGACAATCACTTAAAGTGACTGTCAAAATACTAAAGTGGAAAGCTCAATATGTGGCATGTGTGAGATTAGTAGGTTATCTCTGCTAAAAAGACACAAAAAAACTTACCATATAATGATACTTTTGTTACTGTATGTATGTATGTATGCATGAGAGTCTGTGCCAGTATATGTATTTGTGTCATTTTATCCCACCGACTAAAATTGTAAAAATGTGTTGTAAAAAGTTAGATATCTAAATATCAAAGTTACAAAAGGCATAGCTCTCTTGTCCACAAGTTGCTCAAGCAATGCTAAAAATAGCCAAAAAAAAACAGCTGATATCAACTGAAATGCATTGTTTTGAAAACCTGGAAACCTGGATCTGGGAGCTGAAGTCCATTAGCTGAATCAGATGAAACTGCTGAAATACCTTACAACTGAGGAAGAAAAATTATTTTAATTATTTTTTATTAATATCAGGTCTAAAAGTCACTACTGCCCGATTCAGATAGCTACTTTCTAGGGATTTTATTTTTAAACAACCACTTCATCCCAAGCTTCCTGAAAAGATAGAGTTACTAGATTACTAGGCTTTTGGTTTGAAAAACTAGCCTAAAATACAGCTCCTGTCTGGGGCATCCATTTTGAAAAACTAGGGCCATCCCTAGTTTCCTGTTCCTGAATGGAAGCACAATTGTCCTTGAAGAGGTGAACATTTTGATATTTGAATGGTTTCTGTAGCTGAAAGCAGAAATGCTTCGTATTAACATCAGATGAATTGATTTGCTAAACACTTCGAACCGAGTTCTCAGTGAAAGTAGCAAAGCACTGCAGAGCAAAGCAATGCAGAATGTGTGAAAAAAATTGCTAGAATTCAAAGCTGAACTGCATTACCGTAAGAAGCTGTGAGCTTAAATGCATGGCTAAAAAGCTGGAAGCTAAACTTTAATATTGGACTGACGGTTTTCCTTTCTACTATTATAAATTCATGAAAAAGCTTAATATTTATGTTAAGAATAAAAGGTAGAAAAACGTTCAATAGAAACATACATCTCCTGCATTCACAGTGTGTAACTGTACCACATGCTCAATCATTGAGTAAGAAGTATAGACACATGTAGAAGTACCAGTCAAAAAGCATTCAAAAACTATAGGTGGTAGCACTGAAGTTACATAAGGTTTAAGAGTTCAGCATCAATCCACCAATCACAGCAGAGGAAGAAAGACAAACAGACAAACACACACGGAGAGATGAGAGAGAAAAAGTGACAGAAATTTTTAAAACATTAATTTTTTAAAGAGAATAAATGGTATAATAAAAGCTAAATAGAAGCATAAATGACACGTGCGTGTACACGTCAGCATTGTGTGTATGTGTCAGATGTCAGTAATAATCCCCTACAAAAACAACAATAATAATAATAATAATAACAACATTGAGCGAAAATCATATGTTGTGTCTATGAGGTGGGGGTGGGGGTAAGCGTCTGTCTCCTGCCAGAAGGGTATGACTGAAGAAGTTTGTGTCCAGGGTGGGCGGGGTCAGAGATAATCTTTGCTGCTTGCCTCTTGGAGGCGTACAGGTCCTGGAGGAATGACAGATTTCAGCCAATCACCTTCTCAGCAGAACAAATCATATGCAGCGTACCAGATGGTAATGGAGCTGGTGAGGATGGTGGTGTAGAAGTGCACCATCATTGACTTTGGCAAGTTGAACTCTTCCAGCTGCTGCACAAAGTGCATCCTCTTGTCAAGTCAAGCTCCCACTTAACGTCTTGGATGATGATGGTGCCGAGGAAGCAAAAGAAGTCCACACTGTCAACTGAGGAGTGGTATTGGGTGATCAGGGCGGATGGGGCTTCATTTTTCCTCCATAGCTTCACTGTTCCACTTCTTTGATATCCTTACAACAGGTTTATAGAGATTTAATTTCTGGCTAGGCAGGAATAAGGTGGACCATATCACAGCTAGTGTAGAGTGAAGGATGACTTAATAGGCACTGCTAACCACAGTCTCACAATGATGCAAAATATTCTTCTTTCTGGTCAGGGATTTAACAAACTGTCTGTGTTAGGGGACTTCATGGCTGACATCACCTTTGTTTAGGTCGCCAACAACAATAACTGAGGAGTCTGGGTTTGTCTGTCCAACACACAGTAGTTGGTTGGCCAGCAGTGGAATGTAAACACCAACCAACATGAAGGATGCAAACAAAGAAAAAGATTCCAACCTAAGCCTCGACCAAAAAATCCAGTAATTACTTCTCCCTTTGCTTGATTTACAGTTGAACTTATTTAGTTTCAGTAGATCACACAAACAGTAGATTAGGCCCAACCTCGCAACTTCCAGGACTTATATAGGGGTATATATAGACTATATATTGTTTTGCTTTTTGTATTGACATATTTTTTGTATTGTGCTGTTAAATTTTCCGTTTACTGTGGTGTAAGAACATTTCTTTATGGAAATAAAAATACAGTGGCATTTTCCATGAAAATGTGATTGCAATGGGTATGCAATGTGTAAAACTTTGTATTATTGAAATCGGCAAATGGATAGCATTCAATTTGACAGCATTATAGTACAGTAAAAATTCAGTATCAAAAAATTGGTCAAGAAATAGATGGAGAAGTGGATGTAAGGAGCATTGCCAGGATCCACTGCCATACGGGCAAAACAACTCAACATTCATTGTTAGATTAGATTGAACTTCATTGGTCCCTTTTGGAGGACCCCTCAGGGAAATTGGCGTTCCAGCAGCTCAAAGTGATACAGATAAAGGGTAATAAAATACAATAGAAATAGAGAAAAATATGAGAAAAATATGTGCTATACAATGTTTACACAATGCCAAAGGAACCTTTCATTCTTTTGAAGCATGAGTTAAATTTTTGGGGTGAGTTATAACCTTTTTGCAGGTGAGCCATGGTGTTGTGCTGTAACATATAAGCTGTTTTGACAAATGCACCTAGAGCTTTGAGATGGTTTACACTATTTCAAGAAATGAGCCAAGGCAATTGAAATATTGATATTGTGGTGGTGCAGACTGGCGATATTGGGCAGGAATGCAACAGACTTCATACCTATGTTAGCAGTGATGGCATCAAGTTCACTGATAAAGGGCGATAAGCTTTGCAGTTGTTCCTGTAGTTGTGTCAGAGTTGTTCTTCTTCTCTCCCAGTGTGCTGAGAGCATGACTACATTCCCATCTACTGCCTGACAAAGAAACAGAAGGGCGGAGTTAGGACAGAGCAGAGAGGGCTGCTAGAATTATAAGATGCATTAACACAAGCACTAGTGACAAACTCACTGTAAACTCATTTGCAATCACAGTTAAACCTCTGTTAGTATAAACATAACAGCTCCTATCACTATCTGGTAACTTTTCTGGTAAAATTCCTTGTGCAGACTCCCAATCACACATCAATAATAGACACAATTACAACCATTTAACTACAATGCCTATTAACCCATGGCAGAAGCATAAATATCAAGGGAAGATGACCAAATCAGCTAAATATAAGCAACTCAACAAAAGTGGACAAAAGGACTGACATACCATCTTATTTCTGTTAAACAAGTCACAACTGGACTCCATTTCTATTCAGTTTTTATTTATTTCAATAGAATGATAATAAAAACAACTTTATTTATTCTTTTCTATGTTTTAGGACTTTCACAATTAATTAATCTGCTGCATACTTTCTCAATTAATCATTTGGTCTATAAAATTAGGTAAAAAAAATTTTAATTGAACATTCACAATTTTTTCTCAAGATCTTGTTTTGTCTGACAAGGAGTCCAAAGCCCAAACATATTCAGTTTAAAACAATATACAAACATAAAAAAAAACAGGACTTCCCCATGAGCTGCCACCTTATCATGGTGGAGGAGTTTGAGAACCCTTGCTTCCCTGCACCTTCAGGTCAGGGAACAGGTCCTCACTGTTGTTTGCACTTATGCAACAAACAGCACTTCAGAGTACCCACCCTTTTTGGAGTCCTTGGGACGGGTGTTGGATAATGCCCCGACTGGGGACTCCATTTTCTTGCTGGGGGACTTTAATGCTCACGTGGGCAATGACAGCGTGACCTGGAGGGTCATGGTCGAGCAGTGTTCAGTTGTTGGACTTTTGTGCAAGTCGCAGTTTGTCAATAACTAACACCATGTTCAAACATAAGGATGTTCTTGGGTGCAATTGGCACCAGGACACCCTAGGTCGTATGTCAATGACTGACTTCATAGTCATATCATTTGACCTGCCGCCACATGTTTTGGACACTTGGGTGAAGAAAGAAGCAGAACTGTCAACTGATCACCACCTGGTGGTGAGTTGGGTCAGATGGCAGGAGAGGATGCAGCGCAGACCTGGTAGACCCAAACAAGTAGTGAGGGTCTGCTGGGAACGCATGGCAGAAGAACCTGTTAAGTTGGTCTTCAACTCCCACCTTTGACCATGTTCCGGGGGCGGTAGGGGACTTTGAGTCTGAATGAGCCTCTCAAGGTTCTGGATGTTGAGGGCTGTCTTTGTTGACCAGCCTCTGCAACATAGCGTGGTCATTGGGGGCAGTGCCACTGGAGTGTCAAACCGGGGTGGTGGTCCCCATCTTTAAGAAAGGGGACCAGAGGGTGTGTTCCAACTACAGAGGGATCACACTCCTCAACCTCCCTGGCAAGGTCTATGCCAGGGTACTGGAGAGGAGAGTCCAATTGATAGTTGAACTGCAGATTGAGGAGGAGCAATGCCGTTTTCGGCCCGGCTATGGAACCATAGACCAGCTCTGTACCCTTCTGGATCTGGAGAGGGCCTATGACAACGTTCTTGATCTCATCTCTAGTTTTTAGATATCTACCTCCGACCTCTCACAAAAGGAATGACCTACCATCTTCTGTTAGGGAAGAAAACAATTCGCAACTGAACTCCAGTTGTACTCAGGTATAATTTTTTTCAGTAGAATGACAATAGAAGCAACTGGCCAGGGAACGTAACTCAGGATCATTCAGCAGGAGCTGGTGGAAGTGGCTGGGGGGAGGGCTGTCTGAGCTTACTTGCTGAGGCTGCTGCCCCGGCGACCCAGATCCGGATAAGCGGAAGACGACAAGTACGTGAAAAACAGATATTCTTCTTGTTCAGAGATCCTCAAGAACCACAGACGAGCAATTTTGCTTATACAGTTTCTTAAATGGTTAACTGATTATCAAAAGTGTTGTCAACACAATTTAAGGGGACTGAGTAATTAATTAACTTTTTCAGCTCTAACTTATTCTGTTAAAAATGAAAGATCAACATTTGATCATACAACAAAGTTTCTCCATTACTTCACTGTAGCCAATGGAAAGCGAACACTCATTTCTGACAGTGTTCTGTGAACATTCTGCCACCACAAGCAGTTGTTGCCATTTATCATTATCATTATATCATCATTATCATCATTATTTTTTTTTTACATCTGTTTGCTGAAAATAGCCACATTTGACAAGCATGCATTAACCAAGGTTCACCACCCAACCCAGGAGACCCTTGTACACTGTAAATCATTAACAGGAAGAAGTGATGTTGCATCTGTAACAGAGCAGTGTAGAGAAATTCTGATCTTACCTCTGCAGCCTCAGCACAGTCTTTAGTTCTTTTATGGAGTGGAAACCAACTCTCCTCATACCTACCGAAACAAATTTTATAAACATAAACACACCCTTAATGTAAGCTGTTCGTTAATTACTGTTTATCGACTGCATGCATGTATGTGTGTGCTTATGTGTGTGTGTGTGTGTGTGTGTGTGTGTGTGTGTGTGTGTGTGTGTGTGTGTGTGTTGTGGGGAGCTACATCTGTTTACAGAGTCACATTGTGGGGTCTTGCCTTACTTGTGAAGACAAAATGCAGGTCCCCATAATATACATCATTAAGTTTCAGGGTAAGGTTAAGGTAAAGGTTAGGGAAGTAGTGGTTATGGTTAGGGTAGGTCTCCAAAATATAAATGCTTACATTTGTGTCTATGTAATACAAAACCTAACTCTTGTGTGTTTGTTTGTTTGTGTGTGTGTGTGTGTGTGTGTGTGTGTGTGTGTGTGTGTGTGTGTGTGTGTGTGCGTGCGCCTACAGACCTGCTGAGGATTTCCAGTCCAGCACTGAAATGAGAAGAGCTTTCTGCATACCTCGGCCGCCTCCTGATTTTGGTGTCCCTTGATTTGTCTCCAAAGGTCTTGAAGCTGGAGGGAGGGTAGGAAGAGAGAGATACATAAAGAAAAGCTGACAACCCACTCTACCTGTTTACTAAAGTGTGAAATCCATCATTGTCATTGTCAACGGCCTCGAGTCTTTGGCTATATATTCAGTGATGCATCTTGTTATTTCTTTAGCTCTCGGACTGTTATGGGGAAATGAAGCTCCAAATGCTTCTTTCAGGTTCCTTTGACCCGGCTGAAACTTTTTCCTGACAGTATGCGGCTGTGTTTGAGCTTTTCTGCGTGGTGATGTGCTAAATGGCTTGTGCATGTGCAGATGATACCCAGCTATATGTATCAATGAAGCCCGATGAAACCAATCAGTTAACTAAACTCAAAGCATGTCTTAAAGACATTAAGACCTGCATGACCTGCAACTTTTTGTTACTAAATTCCGAAAAAAAACTTAAGAGAGCACTTACACCGAGAACTTCTATTTTTCTCTCCCACTCCATCTGTATGTATTCATGTCCTACTAAGATATTAGACATTACTAACTTGGCTTCTCTCTCTCTCTCTCTCTCTCTCTCTCTCTCTAAATATTTCCCAAGTTGAATGTGAAAATATTCTGCCTCCAAACCAAAGCAGAGTTGGTGGTGATTATTTTGTTTTTGTCAAGCTTCGATGAAGTACAATATACAATATACTAATATACTATACTGCTATAGATAATTACTTACAGGCAAATAAATCAGACTCAGTGTCACTGTCTATCTTGTGGGAGACACTGAAAGTGGTATTTAGGGGAGAAATAATATCTTACACAGCAACACACAATGAAGCCAGGAAATCAAAGCAGGAACAACTCATAAATTCAATTCTTGATATAGACCGTAGACATTCTACATCACCCACCTCTGAACTGTTTAAAAAAGACTAGACTGACAAATGCAATATAACCTAATATCTGGAAAAGGTCCACTATGACACGAAAAGGCACCAACAACTAGTTATTCCACATGACATCCCACCTATTCAACCTCCTGAACTCATCTTGGAGAATGGCCCTCCAAAATGGAAATAAGTAGAGAACATGGTAAGGCGTGCAAGATCAGTTTCAGCCCCTGGGCCGAATGGAGTACAATATAAGCTTTACAAGAACGCACCAGAACACACCAGCTGTTCATCGCATCTTTGGAGGCTCATGAGGATAGTGTGGCAGAAAGGAATAATTCCTAAGGCGTGGCGAAGGGCTGGAGGTGTGCTAATTCCAAAGGAGAAGGATGCAACAGACATCAGTCAATTCCGGCCAATCTGCCTACTCAACGTTGAGGGGAAAATCTTTTTCAGCGTGATTGCACAGAGGCTGTCCATCTACCTGGAGAAGAACGAGTACATCGATACATCTGTACAGAAAGCTGGCATTCCTGGGTTCTCTGGTTGCTTGGAGCATACCAGTGTGACCTGGCACCAGATCCAAGCAGCAAAGAGGGACAAAAGAGACCTCCATGTCACCTTCCTTGACCTAGCCAATGCCTTTGGATCAGTTCCCCATAACCTCGTCTGGGAATCCTTTGACTTCTTTCACGTTCCATCATCCATCACTCATCTGGTAAAAGCCTACTTCGAAGACCTGCAAATGTGCTTCACAACCGCTGCCTTTACAACATCATGGCAGCGTGTAGAAATAGGCATTACAGCAGGCTGTACAATCTCACCCCTGGCCTTCACAATGGCCATGGAGGTCATCATCAGGGCCTCAAGATGGGTGGTGGGGGGTGAGCGAACTAAGAACAGGATCCACCTTCTGCCAATCCGAGCATACATGGATGACATGACTACTCTGACCACTACTGCAGCATGCACCAGGCGGCTACTTGGAAAACTGCAGGAGAACATCAAGTGGGCCTGGATCAACCCGAACAAGTCACGAAGCATCTCAATAGTCAAGGGAGAGCTTAAAAACGTGAAGTTCTGCATTGGTGATGACACAATACCAAAAGTGCCTGAGCAACCCATCAAAAGCCTGGGCAGATGGTACAATGCAAGCCTCAGAGACAAAGACCAAGTGCAGGAAATAAGGCAGGACATCACCAGCAGTCTGGACAACATCAATAAGACCCTACTGCCAGGGAAGCTCAAGCGCTAGTGCCCACGCTGTCTAACTAACATCAGCCTCTATGGCAAAGGGGTTCTTGAACTGCCCACCACAAGCCTCACCGAAGAGCACAAGTGACTCTGAAGGACTCTAGAGACCAGACCATCAGCAAGGCTGCACCACCCCTGCTAACGGGACAAAAATGGACACCATCCAATACAGTGTAGCAAGGTACGTCAGCCCTGAGGCACAATGACATCGTGGGACATGTCCAGCTGGGAAGAGGAGGCTTTGGTCTTGCAGCAAGTAAACTAACTTGGAGTAAGGCCTCAACATCAGAGAAGAGGAAAATGGTGGTATAGGAGGTGCGCCGTCAGGGGGAGGCTGAAAGAAGCGCGAAGGCTGTCTCTCTTGCCAAGCAGGGACAATGGATGAGGTGGGAAGGCTTGGAGAAGAGAAAGCTCTGGGAAATGGAGTCAAGCAACACCAGCTTCATCATAAGAGCTACTTGTGATGTGCTCCCATCTCCAAAAAACCTCCACCAGTGGTATGGAGAAGACCCAACCTGTGCCCTCTGCCCAACTTCAGCGACTCTCAAACACATCCTGACCGGTTGTAAGACCAGCCTCACACAAGGCCGTTACACCCGGAGGCACAACCAGGTCCTCAAGAGTATGGCAGCAGCTCTTGAGAGCAAGAGGAGTACCACCAACTCCTTGCCCCTGAGAGCAACCAATTCCATCACGGCACCAGCATTCATCTGAAAAGGACAGAAAAAGCCCAACCATCCCCCTACAAAACCAGAAGCTGGACAGCTAGCCATGGCCTGGATAATAGTAGATATTCCCCTTGGGGATCAATAAAGGAATCAATCAATAAAGGAATCCTGATATTGGCCAGCAACTAATCTTTCTGCCTAAGATTGCAGCCACCACCCTTAGGCCAGACTTGGTACTCTGGTCCCTTTCACTGAAGTCTGTGTACATTATAGAGCTCACAGTCCCATGGGAGAGTTCAACCGAAGAGGCCTATGTGTGCAAGAAACTGTGCTACACAGAACTGGCAGCAGACGCTCAGCAACGAGGATGGAATGCGAAAGTCTTTCCGGTTGAAGTGGGATGCAGAGGTTTTGTGGCTTCTTCCACCATCACGCTGCTGAAACACCTTGGCATCAATGGACAGGCTCTGCGACAGACTATCAGATCAGTTTACAGAAATTTACATCCTTCCCATATCTGAGAAACAGCTAGGCAAGGCAAGGCAAGGCAAATTTATTTGTATAGCACAATTCATACACCAGGCAATTCAAAGTGCTTTACAGATGTATAAAAATACATTAAAATCATAAATTTCAAAGAAGGAAAGCGATTAGAAGAGAATAGAAAAATAAAAATAAAATACAATTAAAGGAAAATTAAAAACAGAAGCCAGTAAAAGACAATAATTTAGCATTTAGAATGATTAAGACGTCATTGAGCAAATATATTTACTTTAAGTAAAAGCTGTAGCAAATAATAATGTTTTCAACCCTGATTTAAATGAGCTGACAGTTGGTGCAGACCTCAGGTGTGCAGGGAGAATGTTCCACAGGTGAGGAGCATAATCACTGAAAGCTGCTTCACTTTGTTTGGTTCTCATTCTGGGAACACACAATAAACCTGTCCCTGATGACCTGAGAGGTCTGGATACTTCATATGGAGTTAATAAATCTAGAATATATTATGGTCCTAGGCCATTTAATGCTTTGTAGACCAACAGTAAGATTTTAAAGTCTATTCTTTGACTCACAGGAAGCCATTGTAGTGATTTGAGGACTGGTGTGATATGGTCCATTTTTCTGGTGTTTGTAAGGACTCATGCAGCAGCATTTTGAATCAGCTGCAGTTGCCTAATTGTTTTTTTGTTTAGGCCAGTAAAGACTCCATTGCAATAGTCCAACCTACTGAAAATAAATGCATGAACAAGTTTTTCCATGTCACAGACATCCCTGTGGACGAAATCCAGACTGAAATGCATTAAAAAGATTGTTCTGCATCATGAAAGTATGCATTTGTTGAAAAACAACCCTTTCAATAATTTTTCCTAGAAATGGTAGATTTGATATTGGCCTGTAGTTACTGATTACTGAAGCATCCAGATTAGTCTTTTTTAGGAGAAGTTTTATTACTGCAGTTTTCAAGGCCTGGGGAAACTGACCAGACTGAAGAGAATTATTTATCATCTGCAACACATCTGGAGCTATGCAATTAAAAACATTTTTTAAAATGTTTGTTGGCAGAGTATCAAGGCAGCATGTTGTGGATTTTAACTGTGATACAGTTTCTGTCAGCCTTGTATGATCTAGAAGGTTAAAATGTGCTAGATTAACTGGAGAACAAGAAGGCACAGATGGACTTATCATTTTGCCTGAGCTGGAGCTGCACACTGTTTGTCTTATCCTTGAAATTTTATCTGTAAAAAAGGCTGCAAAATCATTGCATGACTTCTTGGATAGCAGCTCAGGAGGGACTGATGCTGTGGGGTTTGTCAGTCTATCCACAACAGAAAACAAAGTGCGAGCATTATTACAGTTTCTGTTGATAATCTCTGAGAAGAATGCTTGCCTTGCCTTCTTTAGTTCATGGTTATAGGTGGGGAGACTGTTTTTGTAAATCTTATAATGAATCTGGAGTTTGTTTTTTCACCACCTGCGCTCTGCCTGTCTGCAGACTCTTTTCTGGACTTTGACCAGAGTGGTGTTTCTCCAAGGTGCCTTTTTCCTTCCTGACAAAACTTTGGTCTTAATTGGGGCGATGGAGTCAATAAGTCAATAGTCATAACTTTGGAACTGAAACTATTTACATGGTCATCACTTGAAGCTGAGGGCAGTGTTGGTGATGGTGTAAAAGACTGAGTGAAGACTGCACAGGTGTTATCATTAATATAACGCTTTTTGATTACCTCTGTTCCACTTTTGTTAAGAACAGCAGGTGTGGCCATTTTAAATTACACACAGTAATGATCAGAAAGAGCAACATCCGTCACCACAACCTCAGAGATATTAAGCCCTTTGGAAATAACCAAATCTAATATATGCCCTTTGTTATGTGTTGAATGTGTTACGTGCGGAGATAAGCCAAAATGATCCAGGATGTTTAAAAGTTCTTTATCCATCTTTGAGATTATCAACATGAATGTTGAAGTCACCCACTAACACAACACAGTCAAAATCAATACAAACAACAGAGAGTAGATTGGCAAACTCATTGGAAAACTTTGCATTGTATTTAGGGGGTTTGTAGATGGTTATGAAGACTGATCGACAGGGAGACTTTGATTGAATGGCAACATATTCAAAAGATTCAAACTGACCATAAGAGACTCTATTTAATTGAATGCTATCATTAAACAAAATGGCGACTCCACCTCCTCTCTTATGCATTCTTACTTCACTTATGAAACTGAAATTCGGAGGGGCTGACTCATTGAGAACTGCTGCGCTGTTATCTTGTCCTAACCAAGTTTCAGTTAAAAACATAAAATTAAGCTTGTGCTTGATGATAAAGTAATTGATTAAGAATGATTTGCCTGCCAAAGACCTAACATTTAAAAGAGCTAACTTAAATGTGCTAAAAAGTCCAACATCCCCATGTTTTAGAACATACTGTGGCTGACATGGAATACATGTTAAATTCGATGATGTGATGTTTCTGGAGAGATGGACCGATCTTCTTCTCCTACCTGACAGAAGGTAGGACAGACATGAATCAATGAAGCTTCCGGCACAATGGGCCCTGGCTTTTCCTTGGAAAAGTCAGGCATAACATTTGCCTTAAAAGCTGGACCCAGAACACATCAGTTACCAACACAAATAGGTGGCTGTGCTAGGCTCTTACTAGGGGATTGGAGTAGGTTCAGATCAAGCCGTGGAGGGGGTGAAGGTGGTGCCCGTCGGCGCTGTGGTGGTGGAGGGGGACAGGGTGGTTGTAGGGGGCGGGGTGGAATTTGGGGGGACAGGATCCTAGATGGGCAAGGAGCAAGCCTGATGCTAGCACTGACAAGTTTGTTCATTTGGTCAGTAAACTCCAGCAGGGGGGAGGAGGGTGATGGGATACCCAGTGAAGATGATGAGTTAGATGGAGTTTGGGCAGTTGGAGATGGTGACCTAGGTGGAGTTTTTGTGGTTGTAGTCAGTGACCTAGGTGGAGTTTTAGTGGTTGGAGTCAGTGAATCCTCACAAGCAGTGGCCCCTGGTGGAGGACATGAGGCATCCCCTTTTTTGCTCTGGCATCCCGCATGGTTGTCCTTGGGATTGGGAACAGTGTGACACAGGAAGAAAGATAGGTTGGAGGCAAAAAGTTTAACTCCTGACTTGTTAAGGGAAAGTCTGTCTCCTTTGAAAAAATGTCTGCGGTCCCAGAAAAAGTTGAAATTGTCAATAAAATGCACTGAGTGGACATCACATGCAGTTGAAAGCCATCTGTTTACTGCCAACAATCTGCTGAATCTCTCTCCTCCTCCTCTGACTGGTGGTACTTTAGCATTCAGAGAGCTCACTGCATTTAGCAGTTTACCTAAATCCTGTTTGAGCACTTCAGATTGTCGTTTCGCAATATCATTTGCCCCTGTGTGCAGTACAAGGTATTTCAAAGTTGGAATGTCTGCAACAATACTGAGGATTCTGTCGGTCATGTTGGAGACTGTATCACTAGGAAAGCACAACACTTTTGTGTTTCTGCTGTACATCCTTCCCACATTTTTAATAGCAGAATCACCAACAACCAGAGTCTCAGGACCAGTCAGTAGCTTTCCTTGTAGCTTTCTAGCTTCTGTCTTCCTGTCCGGCCTTTCCCTTCTCTGTGAGTCCGAGAAGTTATCCATGTTTTCAGTTGGAGATCCAGGGTCCTGCAGTAGTGGAGCAAACCGATTTTGTAACTGCACACTAGCTGGTTTGGGAGCTTTGTTGCTCATCTTCCCTTCAGCTTTTATCCAAGGCTGTGTCTTACTCTGCACAGGTGTTGAGGAGGATGATAACGCAGGCCAACCTGTCGCATCACAGATCTCTGGGCGCTGGGTTCTACCTGTTGGACGTCTCCCCATATCAGCTGATTTACTCTTGGGCTTTGCCCCTAGAGCGTTCCAGGGAGGACTAATACTGGCAGATTTATGACCCGGTACACAGCCCTTTAGTGTCGTGGGAGCTGTATCCGAGCTAATTAGCTGGATGTTAGCATTCTCCAGTCCGCTGTTTTGAATCAGTGGCAAAGTGCTGTCATTTCCACAATGTCCGTTCACTTCTGCGTTTATTTCCAGACGCTGAACTTAAGTTTCCAACACTGCAACCTGCTGCAGAAGTTTGTAGAGGTCATCTGTGGAGAAAAGAGGCATCTTTGTGCTAGTTAGCTTTGGCTACCAGCAGGCTTTTTCCTGTTGGTAGGCCGAAGCAGGCTTTTTCTGTCAGTAGGCCAGAGCAGAGTGTATCCGTGAAATATCAGAGGTCGCAAGGGTCATCCACAACTTTTAAATATTTGTCCATAAAGTACGTCTTTAGATGTCCAACTCAGCCAAAAATAAAAACTTTCAAGTTTAAGGAAAATTAAAATAAATACAGAAAACAAGGTGGGAAATCACGAGTCCAGGCAGAAACCAGCTACCAGAGGAGGAGGAGGAGGAGCTCCCACACCACTCTCAATATCAAGGCAAACCTCATGTGAATACCATCCATTGGCACAATGGACAGGTTACCATCACATCCCGTGTTTTATGATTCTTTTAAATTGTGTATCTTTTGTATTGCTGGCCTATATTTTTGCACTTTTTAAATTCTAAGTCTCTCACCTTTGCCATATTTTTATTACTGTTAAGCATGACGAAATGCCCTGGTGTATGCAATGTGTTATACAAAAAAGGTCAAACCTGTATGCACCAAGCTCATAGGACCTCATGTTAGCATTAGCCACAATGCTAACCGTGGCTAATGCTAAGCTAACATTAGCATGTCAAATAAGACATTAAAAAGATCTCAAACACCATAAGAGTGCTTTTAAGAATCATTTTATCATAGGATAGCATGTTAGCATTAGCATGCTAATCATTAGCATATTAGCACAACAACCTGATATCAAAAGTCAAATCTGTATGCACCAACAAGTTCATAGGACCTCATGTTAGCATTAGCCGCTGTTAGCATTGTGGCTAATGCTAACATTAGCATGTCAATTAACACATTAAAAAGATCTCAAACACCATTAGAATGCATTTAAGAATCATTTTACCATAGGTTAGCATGTTAGCATTAGCATGCTAATCATTCGCATATCATAATCATTTGCATGCGTGCTCTCAGCTCAACAGACACACACATTCAGACGGAGAAAAAGAGCGATTTTCTGCCTCTGCACTTGTCTCGCATTTGGGCTGACAAAACCGTAGCTCCTATCAGAAAAAAACACAGACCGTCATCGCTGTCAGGACTTCCTGAATGATTTGGTGCCATTTCGGTGTTTCTACAGAAAATACTTTTGGAGACACTTGCAAGTTTAAAACAGGGGTCCGTTCTGCTTCTCTCAGAAAATCTTTGTATTGGAGTCAATGAGGAGCAGAGACAGACGTGGCCGCACTGGAGTTTTTTTAAGATCTCTCCCACTCTGACTGATGACATCACCCACTCCGACACGAACATTCCGTGCAATACACACCAATTATAATCTCAAAATTTCTCCCAAAATGATCATGGTCATTGAACAGTGATTGATCAAAAACTATATGACCCATCAAAATGTGGAATAATACACCAATACACACGACTTGCGTCTACAGTTTAAAGTTTAAATGGAGTCTCTAGGTGAAAGTATGCCGGAGGTGTAGGCAGTAGGAAAAGTCCAATGATTTGTTAGTTTTTTGACCTCCTCCCATTCATTCTTTATGGGAAATTTTAAGAAAAGTAATAGCATGCCGATCCCGATCAAGGTGCACGTTTTGATATATAATTCGCCTGGGTCCTCTCTATTAGTGCAGAGTATCCCGACTAAGCTGCTTAAAGAAGTTTTACCTTTAATTGACTTCCGTATTAGACATAATCAATCTGTCTTTATAAACAGGCTACGTACCGAAGTCCTGTAAAGTAGCTGTGATAAAACCTCTACTTAAAAAGCCTACTCTTTAATCCAGGGGTTTTAGCCAACTATAGACCGATATCAAACCTTCCTTTTCTCTCAAAAACTCTTGAGAAAGCAGTTGCTAATCAGTGCGACTTTTTACACAAAAATAGTTTGAGGATTTCCAGTCAGGATTTAAGATAAGATAGGATATACCTTTATTAGTCCCACAGTGGGGAAATTTCAGGTATTAGAGTGCATCATAGCACAGAGACAGCACTGGCTAAAGTTACAAATAACCTTCTAATTACATCTCATAAAGGATTTGTCTCTGTTTTAGTCTTATTGGATCTTAGTGCTGCATTTGACATTTGACCATTGACCATAGTATCCTATTGCAGAGACTGGAACACTTCATTGGCATTAAGGGAACTGCGCTAAGCTGGTTTAAATCCTACTGTACCAGCTCTATATGGAAAGTGTCCTGAGACAACTTTTGTTGTGATTTGGTGGTATACAAATAAACATGAATTGAATTGAACTGGTCAGATTGCTATAAGTTTGTACACGTTAATGATGACTCCTCTGTGCTCGCTAAAATCAACTATGGAGTTCCGCAGGGTTCTGTGCTTGGACCAATTCTATTCACCTTATAATTCACCTTATATATCCTTCCTTTAGGGAAGATTATCAGGAAGCACTCAATACATTTTCATTGCTTTGCAGATGATACCCAACTTTATTTATCAATGAAGCCAGAAGAAACCAGTCAGTTAACTAGACTACAAGCATGCCTTCAGGACATAAAGACCTGGATGACCTGCAATTTTCTGATGCTAAACTCGGACAAAACTGAATTTATAGTTGTAGGCCCTAAACATCTTAGAAACTCACTTTCTGATGACATAGCAGTTATGGATGGCATTGCACTGGCCTCCAGCACCATTGTAAAGAATCTGGGAGTTGTCTTTGATCAGGACATGTCCTTTCACTCCCATGTAAAACAAATTTCAAGGACTGCCTTTTTTCACCTACGTAATATTGCAAAATCAGGCATATTTTGTCTCAAAATGATGCAGAAAAACTAGTCCATGCATTCGTAACTTCCAGACTGGATTATTGCAATTCCTTACTATCAGGCTGCCCAAATTCATTGCTGAATAGTCTCCAGTTGCTCCAGAACGCTGCAGCATGTGTTCTGACAAAAACGAGGAAGAGAGATCATATTTCTCCAATATTAGCCAATCTGCACTGGCTCCCTGTAAAGTTTAGAATAGAATTTAAAATTCTCCTCCTTACTTACAAAGCCATAAATGGCCAGGCACCTTCTTATCTTAAAGAGCTCATAGTACCCTATTACCCCACTCGAACACTGTGTTCCCAGAATGCAGGCCTACTTATGGTTCCTAAAGTTTCCAAAAGCAGAACAGGAGCCAGAGCATTTAGCTATCAAGCTCCTCTCCTCTGGAACCATCTTCCAGTCTTTGTCTGGGAGGCAGACACTGTCTCTACAATTAAGAGTAGGCTTAAAACTTTCCTTTTTGATAAAGCTTATAGCTAGGGCTGGTTCCGGCTTGTCCTGGCCCAGCTGCTATAGCATTAGACTGTCGGGGGACCTCCAAAGATACACCAAGCTCCTCTGTTCAGGCTTGTCCTGGCCCAGCTGCATAGCATTAGACTGTCGGGGGACCTCCAAAGATACACCAAGCTCCTCTGTCCCTCTCTCCCTCTCCATCTGCACGCTTTCATGTCCTACCATGGCGTGTTACTAACTTAGCTCCTTCCCCGGGGTCTCTGTGCTTTGTCGTCTCGCAGGTTCCCATGGATAGTGGCTGAATCTGGATTGTGGATTACAGCTACGTCTCCTGCCATGGCCCTGCCTGACATCCACTGCAACTGCTACTACTGTTATTACATCCACTGTCATTGTTACTGTGATTGCATTTCTGTCTGTCTGTCTCTGTCTGTCTGTCTCTCTCTCTGACTGCATTTCTGTCTGTCTCTCTCTGTCTGTCTGTCTCACTCTCTCACTCTCTCTCTCTTGCTCTCTCTCTCTCACCCAACCGATCGAGGCAGATGGCCGCCCAACCAGAGCCTGGTTCTGCCTGAGGTTTCTGCCTGTTAAAAGGAAGTTTTTCCTCACCGCTGTTGCCAAGTGCTTGCTCATGAGGGAATTGTTGGGTCTCTGTAGATAAAAGAGCTCGGCCTGTACCAGCTCTATATGGAAAGTGTCCTGAGACAACTTTTGTTGTGATTTGGCGCTATACAAATAAAATTGAATTGAATTGAATTGAATTGAATTGAATTGAATTGAATTGAATTGAATTGAATTGCTGGAGCCATCCTGCTGCACTGCTACACAGCAAGCAAGTAACTAAGAAATTTCATACTTTTTTGAAAACCATATCCTCATTTAGAATTTGATGCCAACAACAGCGGCAAAAATCATACATCAAGCAAGAATGTGGGAAAATTCCACTTTCAAAATTACAGCAATTGGTCTCCTCAGTTCCCAAATGCTTATAGAGTGTTGTTAAAAGAAGGGTGATGCAACAGAGTGGTAAACATAACCCTGTTCCAGCTTTTGTTGTGGGCATCAAGTTCTAAATGAGGATCTTATTTTCAAAAACAATTAAATTTCCTAGTCTCAACATTTGATATGTTGGCTTTGTGCTACTTCCAATATGGGGTTTGAATGTTTTGCAAATCATCAAATTCTGTTTCTACGTACATTTTACAGTCTCCCAACTTTTTGGGAATCAGGGTTGCTCTAGGCTGTTGTATGAACATGAACTATCTTATGACTCGTGCCTTTGGATACAGAGTGCCTTATTACAGACAGGCAGACAGATACAACAACATTTTTGTCTACTAGAATGCACCTTAGGACCAACACAGATTTTCCAGGTGAGTTTTTTAAAAACATACATGATAGAGCAGCTATTAAAAAGGTGCTTCACCACAGCTTTTGGTTTGAGTACATTTCAGTACATTGTAGAGAGGGGGGCTTTCAGAATTCACAATGCTTTCAGAATTCACAATGCTGACAGTCTATAATCTTTAATTTGACATTATTGATACTTTTATTGCAGAAACGATGTGGACTTGACTATGTTTCATGTATTCACTTGCCTCTGAGTAGTTAAAGGTTTGCTGAAATACAGAAAACTCATCACATGATCGTCAACTGAAAGCAATTACCGGGAACAGCTAGGACCGAACAAATGAGGATGATCACTAACTGAGGCTACGTTTACACGCACATGTTTACATGCGGTTTGGCCTCTCGTTTACACGCAAACGAAGTTTTTTTTTTGTTTGTTTGTTTGTTTTTGGTTTGTTTGTTTTGTTTTGTTTTATTTTGTTTTGTTTTGTATTTTTGTTTTTTGTTTTTCACGGAAAACGATCATTTTTAAAAACTCCGGCCAAAATGGAGATTTCTGAAAACGCCAGTTTGTGTTGGCGTGTAAACGGGGTTAAACGGCGTTTTAGGTTCCGACACGTCACAACACGCGACTGTATTGTGAGCGACCAATGTTTACACTAGCGCCCACAGGTTTGGCATAGTTATAATGCGCTCGACGGCGTATTTATCCGGGTTCATGTAAACAACATTTTTGAAAACGATGTTGTGTGCACGATGTTATTTTTGAAAACGGAGGGGCTAAAATATCCGTTTTCCAAAATATCCTGCTACGTGTAAACGTAGGGTGAATATCAACGTAGTTAAGTTGAAATTTACATGTAACAAGGAACTCCAGTCCATTCGGGTCGTAATATGACAACTTGTGCACCATAAATTAACGTTAACATGACAGCTATCCACAGAAACAACACAATGAGGGCTGTAGTCAGCTGAGATATTACAGACGCTAATTAGCTCTCTGCGGTGGAAATTGTTGTGTTATTAAGTCTGCGCGTTATGCTCTACATCACCAAGTCTAACGTACACATTCAAACTATCATATAACGTATGTAACGTATAAGATAGCTAATTAGCGTTATATCCGAGGCGGGCGGCTTGCCACGGCCAGCTAAAGCACAGATTAACAATATGTCAGAAAGCTGACCAACCCCGTCGTGAGATCCTGCTGGACCGTGTGAAGTCGTTCTCTGAAGTTTTCAAACATGGTTCCTCTGAGTTTCGTTCTTCCGATCTTATCGTTATCATCAATCAATACCAGCTTTGACTGGGTATCAACACTGAGGTAACGTTAATTTACACAGTTTACTGACTCTGTGGCCTATTCGCTCTGTAACCCTACTCGTGTCCCAATGCCTTCACTTTTGTCCTCAACCCAGCCTTCAAGGCAGCCCATCCTCTCCTCCGCTTCAACAGAAACCGCTCTTCCCATACGGCTGGTTCTCCCAGTTAATGCAGTGCGTTAACAGACGACATACACGGTGGGTCTATTTAGCTGGAGCAAAATAGTAAGGATTTTTACGCCGGCAGAGCATATGTACCATAGGAAAGCCTGCCTGAAAGGCGGAACTCGGGGATAATTCACACAGCTCAATCTTCGAGAGAGAGAGAGAGAGAGAGAGAGAGAGAGAGAGTAACGTCATCCTCGTTCTCTCCAGGAGAAGGAGAAGTCGAGGCAGCAGGCATTTAACAAAATGAGACATCCTCTGGCTCTACAGCCATCATTTTTAAGCGACTGCAGTTTGTCGTTTGTCACAGTTCCATCATCTGGCCATTGTTTTTTATAATTTACCGCTCTATTTTATGATCTCTGTCAGATGACTATAACACTGTTCATGATACCTTGTATATTTACTCACAGTTCGTTAGTAGAGTTGACTCAAATAGTGATGGCAAGATGAAGCTTCATGAAGCCTTGAGGCCTTCCAGCCAAATGGTTCACAAAAAGATTAATTTCTCGAGGCTTCATGTGCACACAAACCCCCTTGCTGGTCAAAGACCGTTAAACAGCTAGATATATTATAGGTGGTGATGGGTCATACCATGCCAAAGCTTCGGAGCGGAACCTATAAATTATAGGTAATTGTAGTTGTAATTTTATCAATTTGCAATACACTCAAGACTGTCCTGCAACAGTGCACCCATGGGAATGACTGCCAAGAAAAGTAAATTAATTCATCTTAATAAATGCATTTCAGGTATTGTTCATGTATTCATTCATATAAATAAGATGTATATTTTTGTTTAGTGTGTTATGGGTATGTAACATGACAATACAATAGAATCTAATATTACTGGTCAAATGTTTATCAATAAATAATTTTGTCAACATCTGAATAACTCATAATGACAGGGGAACATTTGTTTTGGAACTGTTGCAGTGTTTTAACAAGGTAAGGGGTAGTGGACGTGTTTGTGAACATGAAGAGGGCAGTGAATTTGATTGTGCAACTTAAGGACTTTTTTTTTTTCTTTTCAGAAACAAAATGTGCCACATTCCCCTCATTGTTTTCATGCAAAGCACAAGAATGCCTCAGCATGGATGAGGTGTTGTTGTTGTACCCCAATTCTTTAGCACACAACAAACACTTCACCTTGGATTAAAAGGAAAGACATTGAAAAATATAGTACATTGCATAACAAACACAAAACACGTGTGATAATGTTATTGAACGTGTACTAATTTTATTGGGAGAAATCAGATCAAAATGTACCTCTATGTCACACACAAACCAACAAATTGCCAACACTAACCTATGAAGTGTGAGTGGATCCATTGCGGTATGTAAAATCGTGCCAATACTCAAACCAATTCCTGATCCAGCGAGGCTTCGAACGTCATCAGTGACGTCTTTTGCCCTAACGACACAAGCATCATTACGTGCTTCAGAAGCACGTATCGATGCTTGTAGAGAAGCACCGCTTCTCTAAACACTTCCGGGATTTCTCGACACACGCTCCGAAGCGTCGACACGGTATGACTCATCACTACAAATAGGCTTAATTCGTGTAATCAAGACTGATGGTGAATCTGTGTCTATCCAAATCGAGTTACTCTGTTAGGTGCTGTTGTTTTAGAGATGATTGGTAGAGTGTATGAAGTTTATTTTCAGGTCCTCGTCGAAACAAGCAATGGTGTGATGATGGTGTAGAAAGAGCTCTGCTCATACAAGCTTAGGTTAAAGAGAACTTTTATTAGCAAGCTTAGTATCAAATCAGACGCTGGTAGTCTGCTGGAGAGCCTGGGTTGAATCGGTTGGATCTCCGTCCTTCTCCCCTTGATCCCTAGATTTATGGAGGACATCTGCTACACACTTCGACCAATCACAGATGTTATTGCACATATATGTTGTTGTCTTCAGACCACTCAGTTGTCTTTAATTATAGAAGCTGGTCTATCCGGGGCCCTCGTCTAAGGGGCCCCTACAAACACATCACCACATATGGTTTTACTCAAGCTGGTCCTACTCTTATATGACCTTTTCCTTCCAATGCTCAGAGTAGACAGTTCAAAACATGTTTTTCAAGTGATCACACTTTATGTTTCAATTCTAACATCCTAATGCATTAAATCAGACTATTAAGTCTCAAATCATTGACTGCCATTGAAAAGGTGAACCTGGAGATGTTTCATGCTTCCATATTCATCCTTATTTGCATCTTCTTGTTATTATTATTAATATTTTAATTTGGTTTTATTTTGCATTTTATTGTCCATTAATTTTCTATCTGTTTTTATATTCATTTTTTTGTCTTTTTTAATATGTGAAGCACATGATGCATGTGATTTCTTTGTTGTAAAGCACTTTGAGTTCTTCTTGTATGAAAGGTGCTGTAGAAATGAAGTTGATTATTATTATTATTCATTCATTCATTCATTCATTCATTCATCTTCTATACCCCCGATTATCCCTTTCGGGGTTAGGGGTGGGCTGGAGCCTATCCCAGCTGTCGGCGGGCGAGAGGCAGGGTACACCCTGAGCCGGTCGCCAGCCGACTGCAGGGCAACATACATACGACCATTCATTATATTTTAATTGTAACTATTCTAATTATCTCTAAGCACCCACTCCTGCTCTTTCATCTGTTCCCACCTGATGATGTTTCTCATTTTTCGAAGTCCCTCTGTTCTATCCTAGTCTGTTCTATGCTGGACTAGTTACACACTAGCACACATACAGAGTGTGTATGTGTGCCCCATGAACAAACACTTTAGGACAATGGCAAGGGAAAGGCAAGGTAAAACTCCCCTTCAATGGAAAGGTACCACAAGCAGAACACAGTATGTCCACCAAAGCCTTTATCCTGAAGCAAGCATAGTTTTTTCATTGTTTGCAATGGTACAGTTACATATATACACTATGCTACAAATACCAGCAGCGTGGTGAGACAGTCAGTGTCTATTCTACATGTTTTGTTGTTGTTGTTGCTGGGTTTTTTGTTTTTTTTTCGGTTTGCTGAGTTGAAAAATTTTCAACTTTCAGTAAAACACTGCACTCACCACTTGCCACTTGTCATAGTTTATTCAACCATGTGATCACGGACCAACCATCACATCCTACATGTACAAATGCTCAACAAATTAATACTGCTGGTCTCTGAGTATCCATGTCTGATGTTTCCTCACACCCACAAAATCTCATAAATCCACATAGACCAATAGGTCTGTCCTCTCTCCCAGGGCTGTACTGGAGCAAGATGTATGTTGCATGTGTTACAAAAACTGAAACTGAAACAGAGACAGCCTGACATGGTGCTAGAACACTCGTCTGGATGGCGATCGTTTATGTTTTAAAATACTTTTTTAGAATAAAAATGTTATAGTGTGGACATAGCCACAGTCGCTTGTTTGTGTGAAGTGAGGATTTTGCATGTGAGGGGAATCCATGGCACATGGCCTGGAAAATGATGGCACAATTAGCACAACATCTTTACTGAATTTTCAACCGATTTTGTAGTAAACTGATGTAAATTGGCTGCCATGATGTTATTCAGTACATAATTATGGAAATAAACAAAAGTACTTCAATAAAAAAAGACATCACAACAAATACTAAAGTTAAAATATTAAGTACATTTCCAACGGGCTTCACAGGCTTTTTAGAGACCTCTGACCTTTTTCCCTTGCATTCCGTCAGGAGAGCTGGCGGTGGAAAAACATTCCAACTACAAAGAGTTACTTATCATTTAAACTGCAGGAAGGTGTTAATGTAGAGAGACAAGATGTCTGGCCTTAACACCCTTTCCCCCAGATTCCTTCAGGAGTGCTGGGAAGAAGAACACTCAACTACAAAAGGCCACCTATTATTTAAACTGTTGCCATGGAGATGCTAATCTTTTCTTACAGCTCCACACCAGATGAAGGCGTTAAAACCGTCAGGATGGACAATCAACAGGCCTCAAGAGGCCTCAAGGACCAAATAGCACTGACAAGTTGCAAATCAGACACTCCTGGAGCAAACCGTTTTGTGTGTCTGTGTGCTTTCTTTTCTACCACACCAGGATAATGCAAACAATATGTTTGATTCAACTTGGGATATTCCCACAGCACTAAACCCATAATTTGTATATATCAATGTTTTTCCCGTGTTTCTAGCTTATAAAATGACAAATCTATGATCTTAAATCTCATAAGCATGTTTTTCCGGGTTTCTACCATGGAACCACACTGCCATCTAGAGACTAGTAGCAGTTAAGTTTTAGATACTTGACAAGAGAGAATTATAAATATAATCTGCCTTTTCTTGTTTCTTTGTTCTATTTGTAAATGACTTTAAAATTACCTCTGCTGTGATTGTTATATGGGTCTAATGTCCGATGATGTAGTGCTGCACTGCCACTTTTTGTCTTGTTACGACATTTTATTTTGAAAGGTTGCTGTTTCCTTCTGCTGTATGTCAAGACTTTTCACGTTGTTTTACGGTTGTAATGTTAAGTTGGAGATCATCAAGGGTACAGGGCTAGTCTATGAAGCACAAGGCTTACGGAAAGAGTTGTCGTCCACACCCCCTTAAGCTAGCGCCCTTGGCACGGTATGCGGAACGAGGTATGAAACAACAATTGATTGTGTGTTATTGTCAAAGATATGATCTATGTTCATGTGAATAAGAAGAATTTCAGGAAGACAAATGTAATACTTGCACTGTTAAACTTTTTCATGTTTGTATGTGAGTTGTGAAGCTACAGGAAAGTGTTTTTCTGTTTTTCTCCTCTGTAGTTTTTACGGTGCAATACAAGTAAATGAGAATACAGACACCCATTCTTGAAACTCTACGTCTTGTTTTTTTGAGCCAAGAAGACGCTACACTATTAGTTAGTTCTATTAGTCATCATATAAGTTAGTATTAGTATTGAAGAATGTTGCCATTAATAGACAAAATGTGGCTGATGCATTTATATCAGTGTCAACATACATGCTGTGAACAATGTTGAAATGTGATTGAAAATTGATCATTTAAACTCTGTGATTGACCATAGTGAGAAGCAGATGAGTCCATTGCACGCAATCATTGGTTAATATTTTCTCTCTATAGGATGAAATAACAGCGTTCAAGTCATTCTAAAGCGAGCAAAAGCCTGTTTGTCACAGACACGACAGAGAGCAGCACACTCAGGTTTAATATTGACTTCTTGCACTCTTTGGGCATTTTTGGTTTTTGTTTGAAGGAAATTATTTTTTGGTTGTTGGCCTGTGGGAAAATGTTTTCATTTGAAATTACTGTGGAAAGCTGCACATAAAGCCACAAGAAATGAAAGCTAACTTGAAAACTAATTTTTCATTTATTTAATGATTAATGTTGTTTTATAGGCAATAACTTATAGATTGTGTTAGTTCGAGGTTCAATATGTGCAATACGAATAAAAATCAGTTTCCAATAAACACTGAACCAGTTAGGCCCTCGACTTGGAATAATTTTTTTAATTTTGGCCCACTGTGTATTTGAGTTTGACACCCCTGCCATATGCTATATTACAAGGCCTGTTTGGCACATTATAATTGCTGCGATGCTCCAGAATTGTAAATGTGTCCTGTCTTAATTCGACTTTGCTGCGATGGTCCAGAAAGTTTCAGTTAATTCAGGCGTGTCTCTTTATCAGAATAGCTACCTGATATGAGACACCTGCATTAACGCAATGGAGGCTTGAGCGGTCATCCGCCTTTGGAAGAGTGTGGACTCTTAATTTGTCATAATCTGAAGTTGTAACCAAGTGCCCCCAAAAAGAAAATCTTATACTGCAGGTTACAAACTGCAGATGCAGCCGAAAACAGTAATCGTACAGCAGAATGAAAGTTTGGAGTGAGTGAGAAACTTGCGAGGGACTGGTGAAAAGCAGAGGTTTCTCTCACTGCACTGAAAAAAACAAAGAAAGCTAATCGCAGTCTTGAAAACGATGGCCAGAGCTGGAGAAACGAGTCCACAGATGGGTGCTTGAACAAGGTGCTGCAGGGAGATTAAGCTCTAATTAAGCTGAAGTGTTGAATAGTGTGTCCCGAGCGGACCTGTGCTAACAAGAAAACTGAGGAAAGCCACCATGATTTTCTCTTCTCGTGGAATTTTAGAAATTGTTACGGCGCCTGTTGAGCTGCCGATAGATCTGTTATCAAAACATTATTCATCTGAACGGATCCCCCTAATGTGTTGCAAACTGACTGTTTTAATGTTGGAAACTGCCGTTACATGTTTGTAACTGCTGAAGTGAAGCTTATGAGAGTTTGAATCACAGTGAAAACATTTATCCCAAAGCGACTAATCCCTTTCAGGGGGGCGGTGCTAGGCACACCTCACCTCCTTCGTCTGCTGGTCGTTCAGAGTATTGACCCCCTTATAACTCTCCAGTGCCACCCCTAGCAGTTTCAGTGTATTGAACCCTCGTCTTCTTCTGCTGTGTGTAAAGATAACCACAGCGTCCTTGCTGGCCGTTTGAGACTAACCATTTAGAAAGACAAAAACATAATACCACCCTCTGGTGGGCATTTTGGTAAACTGAGTTTGATGTGTGTTATTCAATTTGTGTCCAATTAATGATAGTGTGAACTGCATTAATTTCACTGTATCACATTTTTATTATTCTCTCTGAAGTTGAAATATTCATTCAATCATTTCTTTTCCTATCTCGTCTAAGTTAGTTATCATTTATAATCTCAACCATTGTATTCAATTTAAAGTTTGGAAATTATCATTCATGCAGTGTTAATAAACTAAGTCTGTGTATGCTGACATTAAGCAATTGTTGTAGTTTCATTGCAGACCTTCTTAATTTACATAGTGATTGTTACCATAGTGAATTACTCACAAATTCAACAAACAGAACCTCAGTTCACCCATTTAATTGATTTGATCAAACAATCAAATTAAGTTTACAATTTGAGTTTTAAACAGAATTGGTAATTTCAAAGGCTAAAAGTTAGAAGTACACCTGCATATATATAAAGGAAAATTTAGAATAAATTAAATTAAATTAAATAAAACTTTGAAATTAACACATTTGTTTGTTTCTTGAACTTAATCACTTATTAGTTTTGCTTTTGTGTTATTGCTTTTTCTTTTTAAAGGCACACACAAGCTCAAATTCTTTAACCAAGCTACACTCAAACACGGTTAAAACCAGACTCAAATATGACTGACTCAGAGCATTCTGAACACGCCAGTAGTGTGTACCCTCTCGATAACCTGGAAGCAGCAATGATAGATCTGACCGGAGAGTTGCTGCCTGGTTACATAGACCAAATACATAACACTAAACCCAGTGACCTGGAAACTGTCATGTCACAATTAGTAGACACAGTATTGACTACTATGGTTAAAGACAAAGGAAAGTCTAAAATGCTTGGCATTCATACAAACTCTTACAACAGGCAGAAGATAGGTTGAGAGCCTACAAATATGAGGTTAAACACCTGCAGAAACAGTCTCTAGAAGAAACAACACAATCTCTTCTTGAGGCAGAAGGAAAAATTTGGGAGTCGAAATCCCCTCCACTTGTTGAGGATGATAGTGAATCATCGGAAGATGAGGAGAAATTTGAATTGAAAACTAAGACTGAACAGCTGGAGACTGCCTTCCACGAACGTCAGTTGGAACTAATCAAAGTTACTCCTTGATCGAAACAGGTAGTGAACGTGACCTGTATAAAATACTCCTCAAAGGAGCTGAGGATAGTATAAAACACAAACTAAACTCCAAGCCGAGTCCACAGAATCTGACCATAAGTATATCCAAGAGATATGTCAACAACTGATACAGGCCGATGACCAAGTCAGTGAAGCACGTCACCAACAACAACTGACGGAAGCAGAACTTACAAACATCCGAAGAGAGCTTTCCCTCACTCTTGAACAAAAGGGAAAGCGCCAAACTTTCCTTGATGATTCTTTCCAAGACACCAAGTTTCTTGAAGACATCCTAAGGAACGTGCATGCTCACCAAGTGACCTGTTTCTAACTGGAGAAGCAGGAGGCCCTCACCTGACCGTGTAAGAGAAATCCTCACTCAGCGTCCTAATCCAGCCACTCTTAACTACACGGCACGTGAGCCCACAGATAGAGATCTGCACAAGATAGCTCGCAAAATAGCTCGTTTTGAACGAGGTCCAGATCAAACCAGCCAATATGTCAAAGACATTGATTTCTATCTTCATAAGTTTCCGAATGCCACTGTTGACGACAAAATCCATCTAATTAAGGTGACCTCTGGTCAGGAGGTCGGCAGGTTCATTGAGAGATAGCCTGACTATATTAGAAATGACTATGGCTTGCCCAGTGAAGCACTGCAGGAAGAGTTTCCGATCATCTTTCCCAGCCAGGTTTAACTGCCGCTTTCGCAGTCAAACAGGGAAGTCACCTCAACAGTACTACAACCGCCTATGTCAGGTTTACTTTGGTTCCAGAAATGAACCAGGGATGGAGGAAGATCTGAATTTCAAAATTCTCTTTATCCAAAACCTCCATCCCACCACCAGCCATCATCTTGGTGTCGCAGCTTGTCCATACACCTTCACTAGCCGGCACCTCCGCCAACTAGCTTTAATGGGGTTTGCAAAGCAAAGACAAGGCACCACCAAACACACAGACCCCAGCACAATCTTCAGTCTGGGAGCAGAAGTCTTGGAGTTTGAAGGGACTTCAAGGGACTTGGTGGTGGACTGCAAAAATCCAACACGTTCTCTTTACAAACTTGTTGATCCATTCAGGATCACAACGGATCTTCACCTCAACAAACGGATTCTGACCACGGTCATTCTCAACCACCACAATCTGGTGGGTAGCACCAGTGGTACCTCAAGTGGTAACACTTTCGCCTCACAGCAAGAAGGTCCCCGGTACGAATCCCGCTGTGGGCACTGGCCTTCGGTGCCTGCTGCTCGAGGAAAAAAAAGGGGCCTTTCTGTGTGGAGTTTGCATGTTCTCCCCGTGTTCACCCGGGGTTTCCTCCTTAAATAACCCCCACTAAAAACATGCAAAGAAGATCACCACCTGAGCAATGGTGACGACAGGGATGGGTCCCCGGGTGCCGCTGTCGGCTGGCAGCCCACCACTCCTGGTCTGCCGCGGAGGATCGACAGACCGAGGATGGGTCAAATGCGGAGAATTAATTTCACAAAAAGCATGGCGTGTGCATGTGTGTGGTGCATGTATATGTAATGTAATGTGATAATAAAAAGTACGTTCTTCTTCTTCTTCTGGTTTAAGTCACAACCGTTCAAAGTTGAGGCAAATTGCCATCCTTCCACCTTCAGGCAAAACAAATTTCCATCGAACTTAACTGAAATTACCAAGCCCGTGGCTACAGGCAGAATGGCTGACGCAAGTTTCAAAATCTTCAACAGCAGGAAGACACAAGCCTGCTCTCTTGATGTCCAACTCTACTGTCCCACCAGTACCACCTTGACCTTGCTCACCCTGTATACGTGTCTCAGCTGAACATCATTCCGCTCCTCATCGGTAAAGATCTTCTTAATCAATTCAAGCCCTTGATTGATTTTAAACACTTGAAGCTCTGGGCACAGGTCCGCAAACCTCTGCCCATCTCTTGCCATCTGCCGTTACCTGTCACGCATTTGGCTGCTCAAAGCCAGTGCAGTGACGTGGCTCGGTCAAGGTGAGGTGGCAGCATGGGATAGTCGTGTTGGCTTTTGGCACCTGCTTTGATATCAGGAGTCTGGCATTGCTTTAACGGTAAGCACATTTCACTCTTTGCTCATCCGACCGCCAGCTTACACAGCTCATTCTTCCGTGTTGTGAGTCTGCAGCACGCTGCGTCGTTTAACTGGCGGCTAGTGGTATTGCTCGCCGTCTGCTTGGGACCGGCTTATCGTGGTCCTTTGTCTGCGAGGTAGGCCTGCTTTCTTTTATTGCTGCTGCTTCCTTTTAAAATGGGTTTTAGTGCAAGCAATGACTGAATTTCTGTTTGCTCCTAGCCACAGTCCTTAAACTTCTTTCTGTCGAGTTTACTGGGGGTTTCTTTGCATTACAAAACAAAACACTGTGCAATGAAATAACAAACAAAATCTCATGTACACACGGTCAAAAACTACTGTGCTCTCCAGGTTTCATAGCTGCACTAACTAACCAAAAACACATGCGCATTACGTTACATGTCTCATCCAATAGGAGAGCTGCAGTAATTATCAGCTACAAATAACCATTTATAATAAACCATAGGACTTTTGTAATGTCTCCAAATTCTAATCAGGTCAAATAACACAAATCTAAATTATTTACCAAGTTGTCTGTAGTGCACAAATGGCTCTAACACCACAGATCAACCAACAGCAGATACAACCCACATGTTGCAGCAATTGCAAAAGTTCACTATCACCCAGTCAGAATTAATTGGACACAATAAGTGGTACAAACAGTTTATTTCTGGTTTGTTAAAGCCACGGCTGCCATCGGCACTCTTTTCAGCATCGGACTCTCAGTCAGTTAACACAGTCAGTTTGGCTACAGTCAAACGACATGTAGGTGAACTTCAAGCTGTAAATTCTCTACTTTCTGTAGTGCCATAATTGTCCATAATCAATGACAGCCGATGTGGAACTGGGTGGTCTCATGGTGGTTTCAGGACACACCCAGGACATGGACTGGTGGGTTACTGTTCCTAGCAGGGAGCCATTGAGAGTGGGCAAAGATGGGACCGGAGATTGGGACCTGATCTATCCCCAGCTGATGAGTGGGCTCCTCATCCGTGATGTTGGCATCAGCCCCAGAGTCTATGAAAGTGGCCAGGGTATGAGAACCCTGGAGGACGAGCTTGGACTGGAGCAGAGGTCTTTGAAGGAAGGACGACTGAGCGTACGTGTGGCTCACAAGTACCTCCCTGGCTACTGGTGAGCCCTGCCTTTTGCTGGGCATCAGGACACAAAATGGCTGGCCTGGCCACAGTACAGGAAGAGATTGGCTTGGTGACACCTCTGTCGCTCCTTGGGGGTCAATCCGAGCTGCATCGGTGAGGGGAAATCAATGGAGCAGTCCACCACCATCTGTAATCCCTGGTGCAGGTCCTGAGCAGCAATGGTCCACTTTGACCCCAGACTGAACAACCTTATGGAGCTCTGCTGTGAAGGAAAAGAACCACAGGCTTGTGTGCCCTGCTCCCATTTGGTGGTTCCCCACAGGCGAGCCCTCCCTGTCAGGTGATTGATGGCGAAGGCTACAATGGCTTGTTCAGAGGCAAAGTGTGGGGCTGCAGAGCAAAGAGGATGGAAGAGTTGGTCAGGAAGGTGTTGCAGGTCTGGATCTCCATCATAGTGTTCAGGATTTCCCACCCAGGGATCACAGACAGGAGGAGGTGGAACAGTTGGTGGTGACTGGACTGGAGGAAACACCAGCTGGATCTGGATGATGGTTAGCTGCTGGATCTGTGCAGCTAACGCAGCTAGCCTTTGCTTTTGAAAAACCATCAGAGCCTTTGATCCTCTTGAAGCAATTGCTGCGTCTGTGACTGTCCAGATTGTACTGTAACAGGTTGGTTTAGGACCCAACTGAAGTACCACCAGTACACGGGAGATGCTTCCACTGAAGCAAGGGGAGTGAGAATGGAAACGTACTGGCTGAGCAGGTGAACAGATGGAAAGGGAATTGCAGCAAGTAAGAGACTGAATGCACTGTGACAACAAGTGGCAGAACAGGAGCTACACAAAAGTTGCCTTACTACAACTGCCTAATGATAAACATCATACATCTATAGACTTCTTTGATTTCATACTTGTCTCCTGGTTAACTGTGCTTACATGAACAAAACAATAAGCAACTATTTGTGGCCATCTGAAAGTAGACAATAATGCATTACTTCAAGATAAACTTCTGCTTGATGTTGGGTATATGCTGAGTAGACAAGTTTTATCAGAAGTCAGTGTTTGCCAAAAAAGTTACAAAACTTTGAACTATATGTATTTTGAATGGACAAAATAAAAGAGAAGCCACTTTCCCACACATTCAACCATTATATTGACTTTGATAAATAAAACTAAACTACGAACACCGAAACATTAATTTGTCTTTGAGTTAAAGTTTTGTTCAGTCCATAATGAAACCATACTGAATGAATGACCCAGTTAAAGGGGATTTTCACCACTGGAAAGATGTCAGACTGGTCTGTCTATAGTAGCATTACAAAGGCACACATTTTCAAATTTGGTGCTACATGACCAGAAAAGTGTCACAGTGCTTTCAATCTCTTACTTCCTGCCATTTCCTTTCATCTGATTCACCTGCTCAGCTGGTACATTTTCACTCTTATTCCCCTTGCAAGCCATGCCCACCTGCCCACTCAGCTGATTCTCATTTTCATTATCAGCCCAGTATTTAAGATGCTAACCCACACTCACTCATTGCCAGACTGTTCTTCACTTCCATGCAAGACTCTCCAGCATCTACTATTGGACTGATCTCTCATTGCCAAACCTGTCTGTCTTGGACTACATCTGCTCTCCTGTTCTGTGGTAAATACCTCAGCCTCCTGCCCCTGACTAGGTGTTTTGCCCTGCACTTCCTTGTTCTTGGTTTGCCTGTGCTTGTTTGGCATTTGCCTCACCAAACATTTCAAATCGAGACTTTGAATCTGCCTACAAAGACTGAACAGAGTGAGTTTCCTCTGTGTACCTGGTGCTGAGAGACCTTTTGCTGAACTTTGTACTAGGTGGCTGCTTTCCTGCACTGCCAGCCAGCATTGCACCAATGACCAAATTCCAAAATCACTTCCGAAGCAGACAGATTTCTGGGTGGGTGGACTGTGTAATAATGTGGAATAATTGCTATTTTTTGCTTATTGATATTGAAATATTCTCATTGACACATTTGACACAGTCTGCTATTTATTAATTGCCAATTTCCTTCACTGTTATTAGAGTAGATTAATAGATACAACAAAACTCTCTCTTTTCCAAACAGAAGTAGCAAGGAATTTGGGGATAACTCCTGTATTAGGATTACTAATTTATGTTTTTTTTAATCACTGCAGTAATTATACACACATTTGATATTTTGTGAGAAATTGTGTGAGAGGTGTGGAAATCAGTAGCTTAGCGTCTTCAGAGTTTGCTATCAAACCTTTTCCACAGTAAAAAACAAAAACTTTAATTAGTTTAATACAGTGCTCTAATGGCACTCTGGCTGTTAGAGCAGAAAAACTTTCCCCTGTAGAAGGCGTGTCTGGTTTCCAGCCATCTTGGGCTGCCACAGATGTCACAGGGGTCTCCAGGCTTCCCCTGTGTGCTGCCCTCTGCCTTGGATAGGATGTCCTTATCCTTCTCCTCCCTCTTTTTCATCCTGAACACTGTATACCTGGTCTGTTCTCTGGAGGCACTGGAGATGGAGGCAGTCATGGAGGTACAGGTACAGCTACAGATGGAGGTTGTAATGGAGGTCAAGGAGGGCAACCCTGGTACTAGAGAACATTAAATTGTCATGTCGATATTCATGCAGGGAGCGAGCAAGTCATTGTCTTGGACATGTGAAATGTAAAATGTTTGCCAAAGTATGCTGAGTACTGTACAGACCTTGTTTCATTTAAGCTTCCTTCTTCAGGTGCTTGCTTTTTGCCTTGGCTTTTTTGAGCTCCATACTGCACAGAGAGAATGAGACAAAAGTAAAATCAATTTTCACTTTCAGACAGTACAGTAACATACAGAACTGCATTAAACAATAACCTGAGAAAGTTAAAAAAGTTTCAGTGTAGAAAAAATTTTTAGGATTTTGCTACAGGTCTCTGTGACAGTGGGAAAGCCAAAAGATAGGGCTGGAAAAGGCCTCTTATGGCCAACAGCCACATTGGGCAGGTTTGATGTGAGACACACACTCAAACACACACAGCGTTCCCACCAATGTTTTTATCCTAAGTGTTTAAAATGATTTATTTTATTTTATTTTTTACAAAATGTTTAAATGTTTAATTTCTTCTTCTTTGGTGTCATGTCATTATCAGGACTTCAGGAATTCAGGCTGTGGAGATTCAGGCAGAGCCAAATTTCACAGTTTGGCACAGACAGCCTGGATTTATTGTGAAACCCCAAAGCTCCTCAGTCAGTGTATTCCACACAGTTTGGGGCAGCAATGTTGATGTACACTACAGGTATCAATCAATCAATCAATCAATCAATCAATCAATCAATCAATCAATCACACTTTATCAGTATGGCACCTTTCATTAGTAAGACAGTAAGACAGAGCAAGTGTAGACTGTAAGATTGTTAAATCAAAGCTAGATTTAAAAAGTACATGAAATAGTTTAAAAAGACAAAACAATAAAATTATGACATACAAATAAATAGTGCAATAAAGGTACAGTAGAATAACATTTCATAATATAAATACAATATAGTGCTATAAGCTGCCTCACTAAAGGTTTTGGACCTGTACTTTGGAACTAGGGACAGACTGATGTCAGAGGTACTGAGGGGCCATACTCCCTCATTCACTAAAAGCATGTGAGACATATATGCTCACACCAGACCATGAAGTGCTTTGAAAACAAGTGAATTCATTTTAACATCAATACGGAAACTAAGGCAGCCAATGTACGGACTAAAAAACAGGTGTAATGTCTTCTGCCCTTCTCGTCCCAGTTAGCACTCAAGGTGCAGACTTCTGATTCAGCTGTAGCTGATACATGTACCTCTTTTGGGTAGAACAGATAGGAGAGCATTACAGTGAAAACAACTGTTGTTTGCAGGTGTTGCAGGTGTTGAAGTGCAGGTAAGGCAACACAGGAGGTAGCTTATTGAAGGAGTGCTCCAAAAAACATAGTGGACATATTATCAATGACAGAAAAAATACTAGTGCAGCAAACAACAGTCTTGTGTCGATACTGAACAGTATTATAGTAATGTGTGTCATATGTACAAGACTTACTACTTTGAATAGAAAAATGAATTAGAACTATTGTTCCAAAAAAAGACAAAAAAAAAAACAGAAAGTTGATGTACATTGTATTACAGGATTTACACAATTCAAAAAGATCTATGTACACTATTTACATGTGCTAATTTTTTCTGTACCTTCCAGCCAGGGTGGCAGGTAGGATGGCAGGCTGGATGGCCTGAGGCTGCAGACAATTAAAGGAAGATATGGCTGTCAGAGACAGGTGGTCTCCAAATGTAACAACAACAATTAGATATCACAATAACAATGATATGAAGTTGATGTGTGAAGCATGTTGATGTGCATGACATGAGGTAACTGACTTTTGGGGGGTCCTTCCTTCTCTTCTCTGCCAGCCAGTCCTCCACCGAGTGGCCCTCGGCCCGGGAACAAAAGTGCTGTGGCCAGATTCTTTGTTCCTTAGCTTGCCCTTGCACAGAAAGTGCTCAAAGTTCTTCTGTTGAGTTTTGTAGAGAGCACCCTCCTCCTAGATCCATTGCTCCTGTGCCTCCCAGACTTTCCTCTGTCAGGCTGTGGAACAGGGCACATTGGGGCAGCCCAGTGGAGGCTGCGCTGAAGGCAGAGGTGGAGAAGGCAAGAGGGGTAGAGATAAGATAAGCTAAAACTTTATTTATCCCATGCTGGGAAAATTAAATTGTTACAGCCACCGATTAAAGCCACAGCTCTGGAGAAAAAGAGTTTTTAAAGCAACATCATGTCATAGTATTTTTTTGTTTGTTTGTTTGTTTTTGGACAGTTGCAGCAGCATCTATGGCACATATATCAAAGGCCTGTGGGCCAAAACCGGCCCGCGATGGAATTATCTTTGGCCCACATGATAATATGTAATTATTATTAGAGCCGGCCCGCCGGTATATTGCATGCACCACTAGTACTACATGACGCACAATGCACTGCCAGTGCATTGGTACGTCAATCAAAGGCCCACCAGCACGAGTCCCTGCCCCACCCGTTCATCAGCAGCCTGATGGAGCTACTTACCTGTGGTCAACTTTCAGCTACCCTCTCCCCTAAAAATGGCTAAATGGACAGTGGGCTTTGAAAACAGGGGTTTTCAAGGCAGGTGGGAAGCAGAGTATGTGTTCACAGATATGAAGGACAGAGCTGTTTGTCTTCTGTGTGGAGACAGTGTGGCTGTCATGAAGGTATGTAACATAAGACACTATGAGACAAAATACCATGACAGGTAAATTACTCTGGAAAAGCTGCATAAAGAGCCAGAGGAAATGAATGCAACTGATTATTATTATTTTTTTTTTGTATTTAATGTTTAATGTTGTTGTTAATAAATAAAAACAGTGTTTTTTTTTTTTTTTGAATAATATTTTATTGAATAGCATAGTGAGCAGGCATACGTATCACATAGATGGACATTATACTGAGATTACACAGTTAAAATAATTTACATGGACCAAGGAGGACACAACCAATGCAGATCAGCAAAAAATAAATGAAAATAAAAATAAAATATATAAAAATTAGACACTCACTGGGGCGCTGGAGGGATGCCACGCCGCAGTGCACTGGCCCCTGTGTGCTAGATCTGCTCTGATCAGGGAAATAATTAAGAAAAGGAGACCAAAGCCTATCAAAGGTCCCCTCATTCCCTTTTAGGACTGAGCTCAAGCGTTCCATCGGCAGAACTTTTAAAATTTCACCTAACCACTGGTTAATAGTTGGAGGTCTGGGTCTAATCCACTGGAACAGAATGCAGCGTCTTTCCAACAGGAGAAGCTTGTGTAAAAGTTTACCTGAACATTTGACAGGGCTGTTATATGGAACATCTTGTTGAACACTTTAGTACACAAAAATATCTTGTCATTTTGAAGGAATCTCACCTCATATTCTTGAGTATGATTGTATGTCCTGAAGAATGTGACTCTTAGCCTTGTGCCAAACATATCAGGTGCCTGAGGAAAACTAGTACTAATAACAACAGTGCTCATGGCCCCTCTCTTCCTTATTTACGATATTTGTAACATTAGCTCCACGCCTGACGACAGCATACACATACACACACATTTACAGATTGTTTATCACCTGTTCAGAACAAGATATGCTGTACCAGAACTTGGGAACTGGCCAATTATATTCTGTAATGATTATTACTATTTACTGGGTTGTACTGGGTTGGTCAAACCCAACACATAAATATGAACTTTTGTTTGACAATGGCACTCATTTTGGCTGAGATCCTGAGGGAACTCTGACACTCTGAGTCCAGCGCTGCATTGCTTTACATGTGACCTCAATAAAGACTTTGACTGCGAACTGAAGACTTCTCCGAACCGTTCTTGGGCTTCCAAACAAAAGAACTGAGCTGCAGAGCTAACAGGGCGGTTTCTTCACCTGAAAGATTCAATAAGAATAGACCAGGGTTCATTTGTATTTCTTTATCAAACATAATGTTAATTTCCCGAGAAACTTTTTCCCAAAAATTAAATATGACAGAACAGTGCCAAATGCAGTGCATATAAGCTAAACTTAGCCTGCAAACCAGGACCCAGTAAAGGCAACAACGCCGGACCCGATCACCCAGCTGAAAAGAGTGTCGGAGAGCTTTTTTTTTTTTTTTATCAAACTGCTCATTTTGGTCTGCACGCTGGAGAGGGCACTACAGGTCAACTCAACCACCAAGTGTAACCTCTCACTGAACGAGCTCACATAATCCAAGATGCTGTGTAGTGTTGCTTTCTTCAACGAAAATTAGGACTAAATATCGTCGTCAATGAACCTTTATCACATGATGAAAAGGAGACAAGACGCAGCGTAAATGCTGGTCATGTGACGATAACTATAATTAAATATATAATGCAATATTGTTGACGAATAAAAAGGAGACTAAATGTGGTTTACAAAATAAAAGCTCTGCTAAAATGTCTCTTCATTTTCGTTGACTAAAATGAGATGAGACGAAATATTATAACGTTATTTCGTCTCTTTTAGCGTTGTTATTATTATTTTGCAGTATTTCTGTTTCCTGTGTCTCACTTCAGGGGCTGCATCAGGTCGCACTGCGCAGTCGCAGACAATGTCACGGCATTAGTTCCCACTCGCGGCACTATTTAGAAGATGTAGCTGTAGTAGGTTAGCGTTAACAACAGACAGCTGGCACAGAGAACGGGACCGATGGCCGGCCAGCTGGCTTTGGTTGGTAAAATAAATATGTTGTGAATTCAAATCAGAGCATCTTCCGTGTCTGGAATGGATGTATTCTTGAGTCTATAAGGTAACAATAATATAATAATTAGACAACCTTGTTTGAATTGTGAAATGGGTTTGGCTAAAAGAAAATTTTAGTTTTGTCTATACTACGAGGTACTTATACTATATTGACTGGGTTAAATAGAATTGCATTACTAAAAAGAGACTAAAATACTATTTTCATTTACTAAAACTAGACTAAAATGTCATCAGTTTTCATTGACTAAAACTAGATGAAAATAGTCATGGATAATTCTGAATAAAATGAGACAAAAATGCTCAGACTTTTAGTTGACTGAACTAAAAAGAGTTTGAACGTGACAAAATCAAAATGACAGTTTGACACAAAGACAAGACTTAGACTAAAATTAAAACAGGCCGCCAAAAACAACACTAATGCTGTGCGCGGGACCTGGTTTGTCTGCGAGCCAGTCCTCTCGCAGCAAGTGCAATGGACCCCGCACCGTATGACCGAAAACCAGCTCTGAACTCAAGAGATTCCTGCGTAACTTCCCGATATGCAAACAGGAGCAGTGGCAACCCCTCATCCCACTCCTCATTTGACTCAACACAATATTTCCTCAACATTGACTTTAACGCCTGGTGAAACCTCTCCAGTGTGCCCTGGCTCTCTGGATGATATACACTGGAGACTCGATGCTTCACTCTTGCATAACCTGGGAAAACACAGTGGACATAAAGTTGGATCCCTAATCAGACTGAATGAGCTTGGGCGGTCTGAAAGTGGAAAAAAACTTGACCAGAGCTTTCACCACTCCTTTGGCACGTAGCATGCATAACAGAATGGCCTTGGCGAAGCGCATAGCAGCGCACATCATAGTCAATATGTACTGGTTACCAGATTTTGTTTTTGGCAGGGGACTGACACAATCAACTATGATATGCTCAAACGGCTCACCGATTACTGGGATTGTAAAGGAGCAGGTGGAATTACCTGGTTTGGCTTTCCCATCATCTGGCAAACATGGCAGGAATGGCAGAAGTTGACAAGATCGGTTTTCAACCCAGGACAAAGTAGCGGAGTACTCAGTTAGAAGTTTTTTTGATACCTAGGTGACCGGACAGAGCGTGATCATGGGCCAAGCTCAGGACCTGAGAACAACTACTTGGTGCATCGCGTCACATGCCATCCCAGCCACTGGGACCCACTTAGGCAGCAAAACACCATCATCATACAGGTAAGACACAGTTTGTGACGCACCTTCCTCACTCAAGAACAATCAGATTGTTGGGCATTCCCCTTGCCAACCACGCCTACCTGCCCACTCACCTAATCACACACCTGAGAATCATTCCCAATCAGTCCAGTATTTAAGATGCTCTCCCACACTCACTCAGTGTCAAATTGTTTTTTACATCATGCAAGACTCTCCAGCATTCTTTATCAGACTGATATCTTGATATCAGACCTGCCAGCCTTTGGCTTCACCTGATCTTCTGTCCTCCGGTAATACCTCTGCCTTTGGTATCTGACCAAGTGTTTTGCCCTGCACTTCCTGAATGCCTGTCTGTGACTATTGAATGTTTAGCTCGCCAAAAGTTTTCAACAGACTCTCATTAGTTCAAAATGGAACATTGATCTTGCCGCATCTTGTACTTTGAGAGACAATAGTTCAGAATGGTACATTGATCTGTACTATGACTTATCTGTCTCTGTCATGTCTGAGATCGAAGTCAGTGAAAGCAACTAAAACCAATCCGTTACTGTACAGTCTGGCCAGTCATGGACCCAGCACACTCCACCTCACTACAGAATCGCTTAGAGAGAGGCTGTCCTCCAGCAACACAAGGCTCTGATGGTGCCTGCAGTGGCTGCAGCCAGGCAAGCAGCAGCTGCTGTCCTGCAGTCACTCTTATATCCTATTGGTTAAATTGGATTATTATGTTCCGCAATGTCTCTCTGCAAAACATGGTTAGATGGCGCCATCTGGTGGATTTTTTTGGTTGTAATTTTTGAGCCTCTGAATGGCAGGGTTACAGAGGAATTAACAGGATTTCACATTTCTGTATTGCAATGGCAGTAGAATGAAAATAAGTGGTTTTAATGACAGTTAATGTGACCTAAAAGGTCATTCAGGGGCAATTGTGACAATCAGTTTTTCAAGCTGGTATTCCAAAATTCATTGAAAATGAAAAATCTTTGCCATATTTCACCATCTCAGCACAAGAAATTCCCAAATCTGAGCAAAAAATAACATTGTAAAGACCTAAAAGGCACAAGAAGGGCCTGAGGGGCTTCATGCCACCAGGTCTGCCTCAAACAAGCCACAGTTGCGCAGCACTCCTCCACTCCAAGCTTCATTCCTGACCTGTCAGCAGTCCTGTCAGTGTACTATGATTACGGGGAGGTCTTAAGCAAGGCAAAGGTTACCTCTGCCTCCTTTGTGACTGTGCCATGGACCTGCAGCCTGGCATGACATCGCCCAAGGGACGCCTGTTCTCACTGTCAGCTCCTAAGAGAGAGGCCATGGAAACCTACATAAATTACTCTCTGGCAGCTGGCATCATTCCCCCCTTGTCTTTGCGATTTAAATATGCAAATGATGCATTACCTAATTAAATATACCAATTAGATAGCTACGTTTGCATAAAGTTATAGAGATTGGAACTAAAATAAACACCTAAATGTGTATTTTCCACTAATCTGAAAGATAATATCTCAAAATTGACCGGTGCATGAAATAGAGATATTTTTTTTTATGTCTGGCGTAAGTTGTCATCCATCTCATTGGATATAAATGAATGACCACTCACTGTCAAAGGCCACACAAGGACACAAGTCATAAAAACTGGATCAGGATTTTTGCAAACTACTTTCTCAACACAGTTAGAGCTGGAAAGGGAAGTATATACACTGTATAAACACAACTCTCAAAAACAAGAAAAAATGTAATAAATTGTGCAGAAGTATTGCTTAATATAAGCAAAATACAACAGAAAATTTTCATTTACTAAGATTTTTAAAACATGTAAAAAGTATCTAGTATCAAAGAACTCTAAGTTATCTTAGAAATAGAGCGGTGAGAATAAAAATCTGTACATTTGTCTGAATACTGAATAAATTCCGACTTGGACAAAGCAGTTTTGCACTGTGTTACTGTGATCAAACAGCTTTATAATTCTCTAAATTATAGTTTCAAACATTGAGTTGCTCGGAACCAGTAAAAGATCTCAGTATAGTGTTATATTATTAAGCTAATCAAGGACAAAAAAGCTTGAAACAAGTAAAATGTTCTGACATAAAAACTACCTGGTAAGAGGATATATCTTGTCAGACAAAAGACAAGCATATAATGCCTCCATTTCAGATATTTCATCTTACTTAGATTTCACATTTTGCAATGAGGGATGTAAATGTGAACATAGAAAAGGAAGTGAAGCTGTAACTTTAAACCACTGGGACTGTACTTTCCCTTTTAGCTGAGCAGCAGGGACTTTCCTTGAGAGAGGGAGTAGGCATTGGGTGGGAGGGAGCATCAGAGTGACTGTGGGATGAGCCTGAAGAGAAGACAGACAGCTACAGGGAGGGGCACAAACAGGCTTGGCAGCTGTGAAAAACAAGAAACCAGGGAATGACAGCAGGCTGGATAGACACTGAACTTCTTTGTTTGTTTTTCAATTTAATTTCTGGTGGATTGTGTCCGAAACCTCTCTGCTGGCACTATGGACAACTTCCAGACTGTTCTGCATTTCTTCATGAACCAGAAAGCCACCATTAGCTACAGTTTCATGGCTTTACGAACAATAAGCGGGGAACGAGTCTTTTCCATGGTTTCTTTTCAGTGCCCATGCAATCACGACCAGAACTTCACCAATGGGCTGAATTTCCTGTTTGGCCCAGCTGCTGTGCTGCTGGTCTTTGGTCTGTTCTTAGCACCAGGTTGTGGAGGCTCTACACTGGCTTCTGCCTCAATCCAATGAAGCCTTGCCCCTGTGGGAACTGCCTCAGGGTGTTCATGAGCATCTTCACTGGGGCTTGTGTGGCTCCTATAATGTGGTTCTCTGCGGCCCTGCACAATGGGACCTTTTATGAGTGTGCTGTCAGTGGTCTTGCTGATAACCTGGTGGTGGATCTGTTCTGTTAAAACAAGATCTTGAAGTGTCAGGAGGAGCCGGCCCGAGTGCCCTGTGACCAGTCAAAACTCTCCAGTGATGAGTGCATGGAGCTGTTACTAATGTTGAGGTAAGAAATTCAAGAGGTAGAGTGTGTCGACCACCAATTAAAAGGTTGGTGATTCGATCCCTGGCTCCTCCAGTCTGCATTTGTTCTTGGGCAAGATACTGAACCCCAAATTGCTCCTGATGCTGTGTCATCAGTGGGTGAGTGTGTGTGTGAATGGCTAAATGTGGCATGTGTTGTAAAGCGCTTTGAGTGGTCAAAGTAGACTGGAAAAGCACAAGATAAATGCGGTCCATTCCATTTACACATCTGGATCTGTGTGAGCATTTAGAGAACTACATTCCCAACTAAAAAGGAGGATTAGACTGCTCATAGGGAGTCCAACTAATTCTGTGAAAGCAGTCTCGCCTGCTGGAGCAGGGTTTTTCTTTGTGGATAAGAAGGATGGGACTCCGAGGACTTGTATTGACTACTGCTAGCCACTTCCCCTTATTTCTCCGCCTTCGAGCTTCCACTATCTTCACGAAGCTGGACCTGCGCAATGCCTATCACCTGGTTGACATCCGGGAAGGGGATGAGTTGAAGACCACCTTCAACACACCCACAGGCCTACGAATATATGGTGATGCAATTTGGACTTACCATTGGTCCCTTTGCCATCCAGAGGGTCATCAGCCCCACGGCAGTGAGGTTGAGACTTCCCCAATCCAGGAGAGTCCACTCATGCCTGGGGCACCTCGACTCATAGAAGGATGAGGTCACTATTTTAAGAAGCTGCAGCTGTGTTTTAAATATTTTTAAGTCTGTTCAACATCTGCTGTGCTCCCGCCACCCTGGCCGAGGTCTTCAGTATTTGGTTGACTGGGAGGGTTATAGACCGGAAGAGAGATCCTGGGTCCCTGCTTGCCACATCCTCAACTCCCAGTTCAAATCCAGGTTCCACCACCAACACCCAGAACAACCACCACTGCACCTCCGGTGAATAACTGCTGGAGAACTGTCGCTGCACCCCTCACCTGACACCTTGGACAAAGAGGAGCTGCCATTGGATGAAGACGGGTTCAACTCTGATGAGGATAGATGGGCCATATTAAAATGCTAGACTTAAATGTAAGACAACAAGAACTGAGACTTTATTGTCATCAGAATTAAGTCTGACGTCACAGATTATTTTAGTAACAGCAGTTTCAGTGGTGCAGTATGTTTGAAAGCATGAGTGAAATTCCGCAAGGATATTAATGAAACACTCTGATTATTATTTATTTCACACAGAATTAAGTGTGTGGAAATACGTCTGTGATTTTTTTAAGATGGAAAATGCTTTTACATAAAATTAGAAGAGTTTTTTTTGTGCTGATCAACTGCTTTAGCAATAGTGCGCCGCCATGTTATTCTTGCGTCATTAACTACGCATGAGGTAGGTTGGTTGGTTGGATCAGGTTGGATACATAGCTAGCTTGGCAGTATGAAGAAAGAATGGAAGAGGACGAAATTGAGCTGAATTTCGAAGTGATGCCATCACACCCGATGGCATACGCCTTCGAGCCACTGAGGAGACAAGCACCTCAAACACAGCCACGGGTTGTTTTGGAGGAAGAGCAGCTAATGGTTTCTGCAGGTGCTGAGAGAGTAGGCAACACAGCGCAGTGCGGGTGTTGCAACTGCAGGGAAATGCCCACCCTGACAGTGTGTATTGTTGTCAGGAGGCGAACATGGGCTATTTTCTGGGGGATCATCCCTGCATCACTTTATCCTGCACCTACCAGATGCTCTGCTGCAAGAGGGAGTGTTGGAAGTGGCCATGCTTTTATTGAAAGACGTCCGTGTCGAGACCGTGGTGCGCCCCATTAACAGCAGGTAATTTAACAGTAACGTTAGTTGCAGAACTGGAAAGGCTCATCTGATTGAAAGATCATTATGTCTAGAATACATACTGTATATATAATGCTGCCAGCATTATAGTTCACTGGCTAATGTCCTCATCAAAATTGCAGGTTAATCATGCTAAGTTACTTGTGTGCCACAATTGTAAAACCTGCTAGCGTGTCATTGGCCAACCAGCTCACTGGCTAGTTAGCTCACTCGTGTAGCGTAACGCCACACACCAACAAGCTAGTGAATCGGCTGGCTAATGTCACACCAGTAAGTTTACCAGTGTGGTAACGTTAGGTTTATTGTGGCGTTACCTTGCTAGCGCCACATTAGTAAACGAACAAACTTACTAGCTAAAAAGAGCGTAAGCTAGCTAACCTTAGCTTACTTGTCTCATCCCTCTAGAATGCAGAGGAATCGCACCTGTGGTTTTTTTCACATGATACTACAGGTACTTTGTGTACTTGGCAGCGTCCTGTTACCCCAACATTGAGGAATGGTGTGGAATCAACCACGTGGATGGCAGATTGGAAATGTGGATCCTGTGGCTGCAGATGATGTGATGGTTGAGGAGATGAGGCAGTGTACACTAATCGCAGACTGAGTGGGTCTCTAACTATTTGTGAATTTCACAAGAGAGTAAAGCCCCGAGCCCTACTGTTATACTGCGTGTTTTTTCTTATTATTATTAGTGGGCAAGCTGGAAGCTTACACACCTATGTTATTCCCACTATTTATTATTTTTATTATTATTAGGGCCACAGGACAATCGCACTGAACCATGTGCCCCTACAGCTATTTCATATCCCCTACAGCTATTTCATAGCTATTTCATAGCTGTAGGGGCTATTGTTATACTGCGTGTTTTTAGGGCCATGGGGCTATCGCGCTGAGCACTGGTAGCTGCAGTGCACAGGGCTCGGGGCAAAGCGAGTTTTTGATCAATCGCTGTTCAATGACCATGATCATTTTTGGAGAAATTTTGAGATTATAATGGGTGTGTATTGCACGGAATGTTCATGTCAGAGTGGGTGATGTCATCAGTCAGAGTGGGAGAAAGCGTAAAAAAACTCAGATTTTTTCTCTTTCCACACTCCTCCCAGACACAATTTACGCACTACACGCATGATTTTTTCCAAATTTGTAGACAAATTTGTTCACCAAAATCACACCGAATCGTTCAGGAAGTCCTTATAGCGATGATGGTCTGTGTTTTTTTCTGATAGGAGCTACTGTTTTCTCAGCATAAGCCCAAATGTGAGACCAGTGCAGAGGCAGAAAATGGCTCTTTTTCTCCCTTTGAATGTGTGTGGGTCTGTTGCGCTGAGAGCATGCGCGTGCGCACCGTGCATGCGTGCGTGCGCGCGTGTGTGTGTGTGTGTGTGTGTGTGTGTGTGTGTGTGTGTGTGTGTGTGTGTAATTGTGCTGGGGACCTGTAATCTTGTGTGTGCCTTGTGTTATTTAACATGCTAATGTTAGCATTAGCCACATTGCTAACAGCGGCTAATGCTAATATGAGGTCCTATGAACTTGTTGGTGCATACAGGCTTGACTTTTAATATCAGGTTGTTGTGCTAATATGCTAATGGATAGCATGCTAATGCTAACATGCTAACCACGGTAAAATGATTCTTAAATGCATTCTAATGGTGTTTGAGATATTTTTAATGTGCTATTTGACATGCTAATGTTAGCTTAGCATTAATTGTTTGGAATCTCTGAAGAATCACATCATAATGTACACACTCCGGCAGTAGTCCCCGTGGCCCCTTCAAAGGGCCGCCTTTTGACAGCTGCCTCTTTGCTGCCGCCTGACTGCATTGGGCAGTCTGTGGACCCTGCACTGTAAGTTGAAAAATCAAACACAGATGGAGCAGCTTCTGCCTTTGTTTTACAAGTCACAGGACACCTGATTCAAAAGCCTTCTCGTCAATGTAGTCCTCATTTACAAAGTGCTCGCTGCAAACCCTAGCTGCGGGACTGAGAGGGGGACTCTTTGTTTGAGAGCAGCTAGCCAGCGACCGAGAACCGATTGCCGCTTTAGTGGCAAAACATGAAAATGTACAGTCTTGCCTTGGTTTTTTACTATGTAGAATTCATTGCTACAGCCTGGAGTGATACAAAAATGACCTCCCTTGCAGGTCTTCTTTTTTTGTGGTTCCATTTTGTCACTGTTGTCACCAGTGGAGTATTGAAAGACCAAAGACCAATCCAACCAACCTCATAACGTCATGCTCTATGCTCTAATAGTTGGTGAGTACATTATCATCTAGGTTGGATTTCTTTAGTAAGGGCTTTATAACAGCTGTTTTGAAGGCATCTGGGAAGAAGTTGAAATTTTCCGTCATGTCATTTAAAGAGAAGTCATAGCTGTGTGACTCAAATTATCTCATAATATTACAGAACTTTGTTTCAGCCTTGCCATGTAGGGATTTATTTTAAACCAAAAATTCCCCTTTAGTCATTGTTAAGATTAGGTTGCCATTTGAAAACACACAGTGATGGCCACAAATAGTAGCTGTGACAGCTGCCATCATGTCAATGCATCATGGCACCTGTCAACAAAACATAAACAGATGGGCAGTGTTGCACTTTCCAAGAGAAATAGACAAACATTTTTTTAAATTTTTGTTCAAGTAAAAGGCATGCCAATGTGCGGGGATGTGGTTGCAGTGATGAAAAAAGCCGATGTCAAAAAGGCCTTCGAGGTGGAAATTACCAAGTAGCTCTCAAAGCTGGACCACAAGCTCCAGCCAGCTTCTCAGCTTTCTCCTTTCAAATGTGAAATCATTTGAAGCAAAATTAAAGCTGTGGCAAATGCAACTGGAAAAGTGTAACAGGATGCATTTTCCTACGATGACACAGAGTCTGATATGACATCTGAATATGCTGGAGGCATATGACGAGAGGTTTTAGGAAATGAAAGTAAGCAAAGAAAATAAGCATATTTGCTAAGACATTTAATGAAAAGCTCTCAAGCTCTGCTCTGCTGGAAAACCAACTGCAAGGAGTATCATCATCATCATTACCATTTGACATCAGACACCTCACCAACGAGAGGCAGTTCCAGTCATTGGTTAGGGATAGTGTAATTATGTGTCAAATAGTTCAGTATGGCCAGGGGCACTGCCAAGGGGGGCAGGACCACCCTGATACAATTGTTGGCCCACCCCAAGTGCTGCCCATTCACCAGTGACCCACAGGCCTTATAGTCAGTTGCAGTCTGTTCTTGTCTTGTTTGGTTGCAGACCCAACCCATATGATGGTGGATGTGCATAGAACAGACTGAATTATTCAGTGTAAAATTGGACCAGCAGCTGTTGAAGCAGGTTGAACTTCCTGAGCTGACACAGAAAGTGCATCATCTGCATCATTTTGATGATTGGGGCTATGTTTGAAGTCTCACCTCAGGTCTTGCAAGATAATGAATCCCAGACACCTGAGGGTTGGCACAGTGAAAACAATGTTGTTGAAGATGGTGACAGGGGGCAGTGTTTAGAGTCTTCTCCTGAAGTTCACTGTCATCCCCACACTTTTGAGCGTATTCAGCTCTGGGTTGTTTTGACTGCACCAGAAGATAAGTTGCTCAACCACCTGTCCATATGCAGATTTGTCAACATCTCAGATGAGGTCTTGACCATTGTGTCCTCTGCAAATTTCAGGAGTTTAACAGAGGGGTCTCCTGAGGTGCAGCTGTTGGTATAGAAAGAGAAGAGCATGGGGGAGAGCACACATCTCTGGTGGGCTCCAGTGCAAAAGGTCCGAGTGCTGGATGTGATTTTCCCCAATCTCACCTGCTGCATTCTGTCTGTCAGGTAATTTGTTATTTACTGACAGGTGTGGCTGGCACAGTGAGCTGGGTGAGTTTTGAGTGGAAGATTTCTGGTATGGTGGTGTTGAATGCAGAGCTGAAGTCCAGGCAGATTACAGTTACATTTACAATTAGTCGTTTGACGCTTTTATCCAAAGCGACATACATATGAATTCACACACTGGTGGCACAGCATCAGGGGCAGTTTTGGGATTCAGTATCTTGCCCAAGGATACTTCGGCATGTGGACTGCCAAAGATGGTGGATTTTTTGGTACGAGAGTCGTTATGGAGTGTTTGAAGCATGAGGGAACTTCACACAGCTCCAATGATTTGTCGAAAGTCTGTGTGAAGATGGGTGTCAGCCAGTCCGCACAGACTTACAGACAGGAGGAGGGCACACCATCTGGACCTGAAGCCTTCCTGATCTTCTGTCTCTTGAAGAGGTAGCAGTTTGAAGGTATCCAGTCAATTCACAAGCTTCATCAGAATCAGAATCAGAAAGCTTTATTGCCAGGTACGATTTTACACATACAAGGAATTTGCTTTGGTGAGGTTGGTGCATGACACATCTATTAAAAGAAGCTATTAAAAAAGTTAAAATATAACAGTAAGTGAAAAATATAACAATAAGTAAAAAATATAACAATAGTAGAAAATATAACACTAAGTAAAAGATATAACTATATAAATATATATACACAAGTCTTTCTCATTTTTTTACAGAAGCACAGTCCGTTTTTTCAGAAGGGAATCCAAGCTGAGTGTTAATGTAACACATAGATGCATAGAGTTAGGGTAGTGTCAATGTGACAGTAGAGGCAGAGGTGGAGTGTGAAGAGTGTCGGGGGGGTTCCAGGCCTTGTTCTTGTGGCGTGAGGTTTTGGTCCTGATGGACCGCAGCCTCCTGCCAGAGGGGAGTGTCTCGAAGAGTTTGTGTCCGGGGTGGGAGGGATCAGCCACAATCTTACCTGCACGCCTCAGGGTCCTGGAGGTGTACAGGTCCTGGAGAGATGGGAGATTGCAGCCGATCACCTTCTCTGCAGACCTAATGACAAGCTGCAGTCTGCCCTTGTCCTTGTCGGTGGTAGCAGCATACCAGATGGTGATGGAGGAGCTGAGGATGGACTTGATAATGGCTGTGTAGAAGTGCACCATCACTGTCTTTGGCAGACTTCTTCAGCTGCCGTAGGAAGTACATCCTCTGCTGTGCTTTCTTGATGAAGGAGCTGATGTTCCGCTCCCACTTGAGGTCCTGGGAGATGATAGTTACCAGGAGGCGGAAGGACTCCACAGTGTCAATAGTCATCAGAGATGAGTCCGATGAGGGTGGTTTCGTCCACAAAACTTCAGGAGCTTAACAGACTGGTGACTGGAGGTGCAGCTGTTCATGTACAGGGAGAAGAGCAGAGGAGAAAGAACGCAGCCCTGGGGGGGATCCGGTGCTGATGGTCTTTGCGTCGGAGATGTGTTTCTCCAGCTTCACGCACTGTTTCCTGTCAGACAGGAAGTCTGTAATCCACCTGCAGGTGGAGTCAGGCACGCTCAGCTGTGAGAGCTTCTCCTGAAGCAGGGTTGGGATGATGGTGTTAAAGGCAGAGCTGAAATCCACAAACAGGATCCTGGTGTAGGTTCCTCCGGAGCCCAGGTGCTGGAGGATGAAGTGGAGGGCCAAGTTGACTGCATCGTCTACAGACCTGTTGGCTCTGTAGGCAAACTGCAGGGGGTCCAGGAGAGGGTCGGTGATGTCTTTGAGGTGTGAGAGCACAAGGCGCTCAAAGGACTTCATGACCACAGAGGTCAGGGCGACAGGTCTGAAGTCATTAAGTCCTGTGGTCCTTGGCTTCTTGGGAACTGGGATGATGGTGGAGGACTTGAAGCAGGCTAAAAGGCACGTGACATGTCTCCAGTGAGGTGTTAAAATGTCTGTGAACACTGGAGACAGCTGATCAGCGCAGTGCTTCAAGGCGGATGGGGAGACAGAATCTGGTCCAGCTGCTTTCCGGGGGTTCTGTCTCCTGAAGAGTTTGTTGACGTCCCTCTCATGAATGGAAAGCGTCGTCACTGAGGTGGGTGGGGGGGTGGGGGGATCCTTTAAGGTGGGAATTGGTGGAAGTGACTTGAGCTGGAGCTGTTGGGAAGTGTCGTGGGGGATGGTTGCTGGACTGTCCCTTTCTCCTTCAAAGCGGCAGTAGAACTCGTTCAGGTCGTTGGCTAGGCGTCGATCGTTGATGGAGTGGGGGGCTTTAGGCTTGTAGTTTGTGATCTGCCTGAGTCCTTTCCAGACAGATGCAGAGTCGTTAGCTGAGAAGTGGTGTTGGAGCTACTCAGAGTACAGTCATTTAGCCTCTTTCACCGCCTTGCTAAACTTGTACTTTGCCTCTCTGAATCTGTCTTTGTCCCCACTCCTGAAGGCCTCTTCCTTTGCCAACCTTAGCTGTCTGAGTTTGGCTGTTAACCAGGGTTTGTCATTGTTGTAACTCACCCTGGTGCGTGATGGAACACAGCAGTCCTCACAGAAGCTGATGTAGGACGTCACAGCCTCCGTGTACTCATCCAGACTGTTGGTAGCAGTCCTGAACACATCCCAGTCAGTAGAGTCGAAACGCCTGGAGATCCTCCACAGCCTCGCTGGTCCACTTCCTTGATGTCCTCACTACGGGTTTGCAGAGCTTTAGTTTCTGCCTGTACGCAGGAATCAGGTGGACCATGACATGGTCAGAGTGACCAAGTGCACCGCGAGGGACGGCGTGATAAGCATCCCTGACTGTGGTGTAACAGTGATCCAGAATATTCTCCTCTCTGGTCGGGCATTTAATAAACTGTCTGTGTTTAGGGAGTTCGTAAGTGAGGTTACCTTTGTTAAAGTCACCAGGGACAATAACTAAAGAGTCCGGGTTGGTCCGCTCCACACACAGTATTTGGTCGGCGAGCATACGCTGTGCGTCCTGCACGTTGGCCTGCGGCGGGATGTAAACACCGACCAGAATGAATGAAGCGAACTCACGGAGTGAATAAAAAGGCTTACAGTTAATGATGAAACATTCCAGGTCAGGAGAACAGTGCTGCTGGATCACTGTCACGTCGTTGCACCAACCACTGTTGATGTAGAAACAGATTTCTCCACCTTTAGTTTTGCCGGAAAGTTCCGTGTCTCTGTCCACGCGGTGGAGTTGGAAGCCTGCCAGCTGCAGTGCAGAGTCCGGTATTAATCCACATAGCCACGTTTTGATGAAGCACAAAACCGCAGATGAAGAAAAGTCCCTGTTTGTCCCTGTTTCCCAATGCGCACCAACACACAGAGGCAGCGGTCCACGGAGCCATCTTGATCTACTCATAGTTTTGGAGTCATTCTTTTTGTTGATATGAATGTTAGGGTCTCCATTCAAATGTATGTAGTGATACCAAGTGCGATGAATATCTTGCACTGATAATTCTGTTTTGAACTCCAGAGCAAGATATTCAAATGATGTAAATTCACCCAGGTCAATGCCATTGCACACAACGTGTGTAGAAAAAAATGCTGCAATACCTCCTCTTTTCCTGTGTTGTCTGACTGATAAAAACTATAATTCGGAGGACAAAGCCTCTATCAGTGTTATTACACCAGTAGTGCCTTCTAGTCTAACTACAAACATTAAATGCACATTCGTCAGCTCTCTGCAGAATGATTTGTTTTCCCATTAACAAATGATTTGACTTTAAAACAGTTCATTTTAGCTGTTGGGAATCTGTGACAGACGAGGAAACTGGCTGTGACTGACAAATTTCAGAATAGAAACAGGTACCAGATGGTCTGTGAGTGCTGTGACGTATTCAGCTTAGTAGTGGTTTTGGGGATATTTCTTGGATTTTTTTGGCCTGCCTTAATACTAGTGGCCTGATTAGCTTCCCTGGCTTCAACATAGTATCATCACTTCTTTTGTCAGTGGATCATACCTGTTTTGCAATGAAAGTTCAGGTGGAGGAGTGAGCATCAGTGGCATCTTATTCGAATCCTTGCTGGATTTGCTCTTGTAGTAAAATACATCAGTCAAAGTCATTGAGGAAGGCTGGTTTGGGAGCCTCAACAGCTGATCCAGTGAGATTGGGACACATCCACAAAGCAAACTGAGAATAGTTAAATCTTTGATGTTAGTGAGATTTGAGTAAGACTAGAGTTATTTATACTCTGGATAGAGTCAAATCCATTATATTTTACTCTCAGTTGATGAATAGTTGTGTAAAAACGAAGTGTCACTAAATCAAACCTGTAAGTGTAACTGTATGAATATTAATTCTTATCTTCTTACTATAAACTCTGATCCTGGCTTTCACACCTGAAGTGTTGACGTGGCCCCGCCCCCACTGCTTACACACACCTGGTCAGCTGAAGCCAGAATAATCTTCGTGCAAATCAAGGGACTACTGCAACCTGCATCTCAACTTTAACACTGTTCAGTAAGTAAATTAAGTAATATCTGCTAATGTTATATTTTATATTGACATTTCTCTTCTGGCACCCGGTCGTTTTGCAATGGTAAGCCACTGTAACTTTCACCCTGCTGTTGCTAGCCAACCTAACACATGTTAAACGAGCTAGCGGTTAGCATACATGCCCAAACTCACTGTGACAGAAACATTGTCGGCAGTAAATGGTCAAAGTGTGGCTGATGTCTTGGCTGAGTCAGACGAGACAAATAGTGTGATGCACTTTGCAGCAATTGTTTTAGTTGTTGCTAGCTAGCATGCTACAGAGGAGTAAATGCTATAGTTTGATTGTTGCTAGCCACCCGAACCGTGAGTTACTCATGTTCTGCGAAAATGACATAACGTTAGGTTTTGATTAAGTATTCTGGTAGCTTTTTGTAAGTAACAGTTATGCTTGAAATGCGGTTTTTGATTGCTTGAATTACCCAGTAATGACTAGTTTTCTAGTTGGTTGATGTGATGCAGCTGCCTTGCTTGTTGCCGTCAGCAGACTACTGCAGGTTGCTCTCTCCCGCTAACCATGGCAGCACATTGTCTTTTTAGTGGGTCAGACCTAAATGTTTGAGCAACAATGTTCTTTAAAGTGTATTGTGTATGTTTTATGTGATATTGATATATTATCTTTTTTTATGTTTTTTGTGGTCACATACAGTTTTAAGAGTTATGTTTTTTTATTATTTATTTCTCAAATTCTTAGGTTCCCTCAATGACAAATCTTTTTCTGTGTCTAAAAAGTGTAGATGCATTAATGTCTTCTGGAATTTCTCGTGGTAAGATTTTTATTCTAGCAGTTACGTAATATCAGCTCACATTGACTTTTCATTTTAACAGTGGGTGAGATAATTTGTACATAATGCTATCCTTTCTTTAATTCACTAAATTCATACAGAAAATGCTTGCAAAGGTGGAATATGGAGGAGTCCAAAAATACATCAGAATTCCACAAACTGATGAAAACTTTGATTTCCTGCAGTTCCTCCAAGAAGGTTTGTCTCCACATATTTTAAACTAAAATGCCCTGTAGGTCTTTTAGAGAATGTTTTATTAGTATTTGCTGTCTGAAAAGTTTTCATCATTGTTGTATCTGCATATGTCTATGTTTTTCAGCTTTTATGCTGCACCAGATTTGCTATTTGGGTTTGGGAGTCAATTTACAAGTCTAAATGACATGGTTAATAATGTAGCTTAATGTAATTTCTTTTTTATTCCTCCCAGTAACAGACAAATTTAGTCTGCAGGCTCAACTTGTGACTGACGGTGTGCTCAGCTTGACTGATACATCAGACACTGAGGTTGATGCAGACATCTTTGATGAGCTGATCAAGTCAGGGGTGTAAAACTTCAAGGTTGGATACCGTCAGTACCCAGTAACAGGTAAGGTTTATGTTGTCATGATTTTTTTTTCCACTAATCAATAAATTATTATTTTTTAAATGTATTCCTCTCTGGACCAATTTTTAGGTATTGCTGTTGCTTTGGTTGAATCTGAATCAGTCATCTGTATTGCCAGATGCATCGGCATCTCCAGCATCAGTGCCAGTCCCCCCAGCATCACCAGCTTCACTGCCCGACTTTTCAGCAGCTTCACCAGCTTCTTCCATTTCATCAGATTCTACTATTATCCTCTCAACCACAAAGAACAACAAGAGGGCCCTGACAGAGCTGGATCGCGATGAAGCAAGACAGGTAAACCTTGAAATCATCTAAGAATGTATTAGATAAGCAGCACTTAAACAATTATCATGCAACTCATGCCAGTTTAATGTAATAAGTCAAACTAAACTAAATGTAACAAAAATTGCTGTCAAAACAAAATGTTTGAAGCATAAAGCTAATGGTTTGAAAAATAAATGTCTTTGCAGAAGGTTGAAACTGTTCTGAGCTCTAATCCAAAGGGTGAAGAAATCTTCAAAGAGTATGACAAAACTAAAACGCTGTCAGACTCAACATGCAAACAGGTGGTCAACATTCTGGTTGCAGAAGTAACAGAATCATATGGGTAAGAAATCACTTTTAATAAAATGACAAAGGGAACGTTGATATCCGCCGATAATGGCTTTAAAATGAAACATTGCCATTGGCCCACAAGCGACATCTCTGCCAATATGATAGGCCAATAAAATAATGCTTTAATTATGTCCCAATGCTCAACTAAATGCTTAATGCCATGTCCATAACCTAAGTTGAGGTAGTTTTCTTACATTGCCCAGTCATTGTTTACATTTTCAAAAGCCTGTATTTATGTCTGCGTCTGTCAGTGGGCCATCATGATAAGAGTAGGCATAATACTATATTAATTCCACTACAGGAGAGATCTGATGTTCTCTGAAGTAGGAGTGCAGGGAGGCTCTCTCTCTAATGGGACACTCAGCAGATAAATCTGTGGTTAAAGAGAAGATGAGAGCTACCTTTGAGTACAGACAGAAGCTGGTTCATGACCAGGATGCTCTTGGATGTCTTCCCTTGTTTCCTCGACATACCTGGACTGGTAAGGATATGTAGAGATTATTATTTGTATTATTATTATTTGTAGAAACTTCTAAATGCAGAGTTCACTTCTATAACCTGTATGTGGACATTGTATCTTTGTTTAAAGATTGACCAGGATTTTTCCATGATGTTTGGGGACCAAGTATCTGGAAAGTTTCTTGCGAAGTGGCCTTCATATTTCAAGCACAAAGTTATCACAGAATGCCAGAATCTTCCCTCAAGTGTTGAGGAGCTGCGGGCAGCTTTTGATCCTGAGGCTGAGAATGACCATGGTATGAAGTTTTTCTGTATCCAAAATACAATCCATTGTCTATTTCCAATATGAAACAGTAAACCAACACTAAATTAGAAGTCCTGAAATAAAAGAATTTATCTCTATTGTTATTTTAATAATAAAGAATACAAAGTTGAATTTTGTTATTCAACAAAAACATAATAATTTCAACTTCATTAAAGGAAGTAGTTATCACAGGGCTGTTGTTTTTAGTTAAATTGAACCTGTAGTAAGCAAGAAATAATGTTTTCTTATATTGTTGTTGTTTAGTTGTCTCAAATATTTGTCTCCAAGACTGGGATAGTGCTCTCTTGTTACTTTTGCATCTCCTGCCCCCTACATCAAGAGGCCAGAAAAAAACACACAAGATGAGCTCAGCACAGGCAGCCAACCATGTTTTCAGATTTGTTAAGACATGTACCATCACCTTTTTGTACTAACACCAGGGTTCCTGTAGTCGAGAAATTCTTGTAAAAGTTATGAAATTAGAAAAACAGCTTTCCAGGCCTGGAAGTGGTTTGCAATGAACAGAATGTTCTGGAAAAGCTTTGAATATAGGCTGGTTTTGGCATTGTATTTCCTCATCCTCTTCCTCGTTTCTTCTCTCCTCACCCTCTCCTTCCCCTGCTTCTTCTGTCCTCATTGTCTTCCTCTGTTCTCCCTCTATTCTTATCCACTTCCTCTCCTCCTCCTGGAGTGAGCCTCATTATTGCACCCTAAGATTGCTATATAGGCTGACCTATATTACCCAAAGTCATGGAAGTGGGGTAAAATATTGGAAATTTTATTGAAAAGTTCTAAATATTCATTGGTAGAATGTGTAGGAATTTTTTCCATAATAGATTTTTTTATGCTGCAGTTGTATGTAGTAAGTGTGAGTTGCAGGTTGATATAGGATTGTAAGAATAACTCTTGCTGCTTATGTAGTATGTTGTGCTAAGTCTATGCAAAATGTGTCATTCAAACTATAGGAAGGAGCCAGCCTCAGTACATTCCTGGATAAAGTTGTTGCAAGACAGTCTTTCCTCCACTGCATCAGAGAGCAAAAGAAGAAAATCCAAAGGTTCTCCATCGTTGTGGACCAGAAAGCTATCCCATGTAACGCTTACACATCGGTGGCTGCTTTTGATGTGCTATTCAAAGCTCACTATGTCTTCAGCCTCTCCTATGATGAAGCGCTTTCTGCGTTCTACACTTTCATCCAAATGACGTACAATATCGATGTTGGAAGCACAAAGGAAACCCCATGAGTCAAGGAATTGAGAGCAAAACTACTGCAAGACCATTAAAATGGCACCAGTTCACAAGGGTCAGAGCACAGTTTTAAAAAGTGTCTAAGAATGTTCACATGTTTTGTTTGTAAAACGCACCACAAAAATTGTTCAGTTCTTTGTCAACATTTAAAATTTCAGCATGGATTATATCCAGCTTGACCATTCAAGTGATCAGCCAACAACTTCTGCTGCATCCATGTTACAGGTTTCACCTGTTATCACACAGAACTCATTTTCTTCTAAAACTAAGGAGTTTATAAGAAAATAGAGTACAGCTTAAATTAGATAATCCTTTTTCAACATTTAACATGGAGACGAAGAGACAAAAATATTATTATGAAAAATGGGAAATAGTTGACCCTAAAGAATTTGTCCTTGGTGTAAGAATGGATACACGTAGAGATAGAACAACAGGTGTATATAGTCAGATTCCTTTAACTGACAAGTACATGTATGTACCCCTTTTAGGTACACTGAAATCCATTTTCAAAAACAGTGAAATAAGGGACTGCTTCTTGCAAGAGAAACACTGTTAGAAGGGGACATACAAAGACATTAAAGATGGCTTATATTTCCAAAACCATCCTCTTTTCTCACAACAGAAGAATGCTCAACAGATTTTACTTTATTATGATGATTTTAAAACGGCTAACCCATTAGGTTCTAAGAAGGGTATCCACAAACTAGGTTGTGTTTATTTTACTTTAAAAAACCTCTCACCCAAGGTGAACTCTGTGCTAATGAACGTGCATCTTGCAGCTCTTTTCTATACAGAAGATTTGAAGACATATGGTTTTGAAGAAATATTAAAGCCTCTAATTAACGATTTGAAAATTTTAGAGACAAAAGGAATCCAACTTCCATTTATTGAAGAACCATTGTTTGGCTCTGTAATTCAGGTCACAGGAGATAATCTTGCTCTAAATGGCTTGTTCGGTTTTGTTGAATCTATCTATCTATCTGTTGTAGGTTCTGTCTGACAAATAAGGAAGAAATTCAGTCTGTATTTACTGAAGATATTCCTGGACTTCATATTAAACATTGTGATGCACTAAGTGAAGATTCCACTCTACCTGCTGTTTATGGTGTTAAAAAACCTTGTGTGTTCAATTCATTACAGTATTTTCATAGCACTAACAATTTTTTACAGTTGATATAATGCATGATTTGTTAGAGGGTGTCATACAGTATGAGCTTAAACTGTTTTTTCAGTACCTGATTAAAATGGTTATATCTCTATAAACACGTTGTCAGACAGGATACAGAGTTTTAATTATGGTCACATGGAACGTGAAAACAAACCGAGTGGCTTAAAAATTGACGACAACAGCAAGCACTTGGGTTTAAAGGCCATTCAGTCATGGTGTACTCTCCGCAATACCCCACTAATCTTTGGTGATGTGGTTGAAAGAGACAATAATCACTGGAACTTAGTGCTCCTTTTGATACAAATTGTTAATATAGTCTTCTCCCCTATCCTTACTGATGGCATGATATGTTACCTAAAACATTTGATCTGTGACCACCATAACATGTTCAAAACTTTGTTTCCTGATAATAAATTGATTCCCAAACACCACTTAATGATTCATTATCCAAGGTGTATTAAAAAAAATTGACCCTCTTATACATATGTGATGTATGCAATTTGAAGCAAAACACAACTTTTTTAAGAAGTCTGTAAAAAATTTTAAAAACCTTACAAAGTCCAGTGTCTCCTCTAGGATTTTTTTCAGAAGTGGGGGCAGGCTCTCTGGGGAGTCATGGCACTAATATGGCCTTATAATAACCTTCAAGCTACTTAACAAATGAAAGGGGGAAACTATACATTAAGGCTTAAGGATAGCATTTTCAGGATAGTATAGTTTGTTTGCTCTGTATTTGGTGCAATGTGTGGAAATAGCCTCAGTTTAAATTAGGTAAATGCAACTAGCACGTAAATATACAAACTGATTTTATTGCAAATTTTAATTCAAATCATTCACATCTATACAAACTTTTGTAAGGTACTTAACAGGTACCTTGCATGTCACTGCACAAATATTTGTCTTTTCATGTGTTAAATGAGGCTGAAAGAGTTTACTTATCTTACCACAAAGCCATGACTACATTATGATAGATTATTTACCAAAACAACTGATTAACAGCCAATCTGACAACACATTAAGTTGCATTAACGAGCATGAGATGGCATAAATTCATAGTCAGGCATGGACTCATTTGTTTGGTTACAACAAAACTATTTTACTAAATAGCAAGATCCATGGCTGTTAAAAAAAAAAAAAAAAAAAAAAAAAAGAAAAAAGAGGAAACTTTGTTCCCATGAAATGCCAGTATCCGCAAGGTATACAGACAAATTGCACATTTTTGGACTGATATATTTTCAAGACAGCTAAATACATAGTGGGAGATACTCAGTAAAGTGGTACTCCAGTGTGTTATTCAAATGAACTTGAAACGACTGAATTTGTATCACTGACACATCACACTGTAAGCTATAATATACTTAATATCAATTCAGTGTTTTTCCTTTGAAGGCCATTTAGCTGACAAATGTGACACAGTAATAAATGTGTTACAACAATATTAAGACAGAATTCTGAAGCTCTTTTTTTATGTGGTTCCAAAAAACACAAGTTGTAAGGATCCATTATGGAAAAACCTCTTGATATAAAATGTGATGAGAGGAAGTGCTGTCAGATCTTCCAACTGCTTCCAGGGATTTGTTTCTGTTTGTCTGTAGCTACTTGATAGTGAGCTCTGTTCATTAATGATCAATGTTGAGTTATTACTTCAACAAAGTTACGCATTTGTTATGACACTGTCATGGTGACAAAGAAGCACAGTTTCATAGCGTAATATGTCTAGTAAGCAATTAGTTTGCTCAGTGGAAAGAGCTTTCACCTCAAGGGAAAGAGAACTCTATTAATAGAGGATACATATCTTTTAAAATGAGTTGTGGTGAGTACATCTTCTGCACTCCTTCTATAAAGCATTCAGTTCCACAACTGAGAAGGGTCATTGTATGCGATTGATCAATGTGTTTATTTATAACTTAGCTTAACATGTGTTGGTCATAAAGAAATAGTCACCTGTGATTTGGACTGATAGAATATGGCCTGAAGTATAGACAGAGTAAGTAACTAATTTACAACACTTTTGTCAGTTACTTATTCTTTAAAGCCCCTATGTGTAAAAATGGCATGCGATCACTACAACTTACAAATTATATTCATGGAATGTTTATTGGCAAGAGAAATGAAAGGAAGGGCAGCAGTGTTCATCTATGTCTCCCACAGTGGCTTTTTTTTTTTTTTTAATTGCAGTCACCAAAATCACTAGATATTTTTTTAAATCCTACACAGAGGAGCTTTACTGTGAGGAAATGTGCAATATTAATTATTGACTTATTTTATTTAGTACAATCATAATATTTTACCACTCTTCTATTCAACCTCCCCAAAATCAGCTTATAAGTAAGCTCATAGCACCTGATAGCACCCTATATACACCCTCGGACATATCAATACTATCCACAATATCAAGTGCAGGGACACTCATGCAGTGTAATGGCCATGTTAACATTGAAGGTCTTAGTGAAGGTTCTTTATATTTCTGTTGGGGATCGGCCTCACAAAACACATATCCTTAAATTTCTACAAATGTAAATCAATCAATCCACACGGACTATGAAATAAGCATGACACATGTCACTATGTGTTTTTGTTTTTTTGCGACTCTAGTGAAGCATAAACAAAAACTTAACAGTACTTACAGTATGAGCACAAAAGGCTCCAGTGGTAGGGTACGGGGAAATAAAATACATAAATCTGTAAATCAAAACACCATTAGTTTTGTTATTGTATACTTTGCATGTACTTGAAAATTACTTTTGGTCACTGAGCCAGCCAATATATTGGAGGGAGGTTCCTTCTAATATTACTTACTCTGGTAAGACAATTTGGCTGGTAATAAGAAACTTCAGTAATAAGAAACTTTAGGCCAATATCGAATCTTCCCTTTTTAGGAAAAATTACTGAAAGGGTTGTTTTTCAACAAACACATGCTTTCATGATGCAGAACAATCTTTTTAATGCATTTCAGTCCGGATTTCGTCCACACCACAGCACTGAGACTGTACTTATCAAAGTTTTAAATGACATACATCTGAATAATGATGCTTCCAAAACCTCAGTCTTAGTATTATTTGATCTCAGTGCTTGACAGACTGGAAAAGTGGGTGGGACTTACTGGCACTGTACTACACTGGTTCAAATCCTATTTACAAGATAGAGACTACTTTGTGTCAATTGGCGAGCATGTGTCTGAACGAAAAAAGATAACGTGTGGGGTGCCACAAGGGTCCATTCTCAGACCACTTCTTTTCAATATCTACATGTTGCCCCTAGCTCAGATTATGGAGCATCATAATATTTCTTATCATACTTATGCAGATGATACACAACTTTATACTTCTGTGTCATCACATGACTACAGTCCCTTACTTTCACTGAGTGAGTGTATTCATCAAATCAATGAGTGAATGTGCCAGATTTTTTTTTTTCAGCTTAATGCAAATAAGACAGAAGTGATTGTATTTGACCCCAAAAATGAAAGGTCAAGGATCAGTGCTCACCTTAACTCCATGTCACTGACAACAACAGATAAAGCCAGAAATCTTGGTGTAATTATTCTGACCTGAATTTTACAACCATTTAAAGCTCATTACCAAATCAGCCTACTACCACCTGAAAAATATAACCAGAATTAAGGGATGTCTGTCCAAAGAAGACATGGAAAAACTTGTTCATGGATTTATTTTCAGTAGGTTGGACTATTGCAATGGAGTCTTTACTGGCCTAAAAAAAAAAAAAAAAAAAAAAAAAGTCAAAGAATAGACTTTAAAATCTTACTGTTGGTCTACAAAGCATTAAACAGTCTAGGACCAAAATATATTCTAGATGTATTAACTCCATGTAAAGTATCCAGACTTCTCAGGTCATCAGGGACAGGTCTATTGTGTGTACCCAGAATCAGAACCAAACAAAGTGAAGCAGCTTTCAGTTATTATGCTCCTCATCTGTGGAACATTCTCCCTGCACACCTGAGCTCTGCACCAACTGTCAGTTCATTTAAATCAGGGTTGAAAACATTATTATTTGCTACAGCTTTTACTTAAATATATCTGCTCAATGATTTTAATCATTCTAAATGCTAAATTATTGTCTTTTACTGGCTTCTGTTTTTAATTTCCCTTTAAATGTATTTTATTTTATTTTTCTTTTCTAATTTCTTCCTTTCTTTCTTTAAAATGTATTTTCTATTTATGACTTTAATGTATTTTTATGCTTCTGTAAAGCACTTTGAATTGCCTGGTGTATGAATTGTGCTATACAAATAAATTTGCCTTTGTCTTTGCCTTTGCCAATGTGTAACTCACTTCCTAAAGGACACATTCACATTGTTTCAAGTCTGTCTTAAAACAAGACCCACATTCCCATATGTACATTGAAACAGGTTTAAATGTAATCATTTTATTCAATTTAGGTGTAATCATTCCTCATGTTCATACTGGCTATTAAAATAACCATTTTCAATGCAAATTCAATGCGAAGTGATGGAGGACAAAAACACTTTCCAGGTAACTAAAAAGGGAAGATATCCACTTGATTTGTCTTTGTCTTAATTTGTCTAGACATCTTAAGTCTCATACTAACTTCAGTTAGAATTGGATTGGATTTTTGGACAGAACTGTGGATTTTGTCCAACATCATTGTTAGACAAAATCCATAGATTAATTCTGGTGAGGTTTTTAGCTGCTAAACAACCTTGAATAGACTACTCCTGTTTAAGTGAAATGGAAATAGATATGTTGATTTGCAGAACTGCATTGTAACCTGACTGACAAAAAGCCCCAGTGCAATGGCATGAAGCCACATGCGTGGCAGCTTTCTTCAAATAAGCTACTGTCAGTGGACTGACTCAAGTTAAATTATGTGCTCTGACGAAAGCAGTACCCTTTTCATGTATATAATAATAATATACAATAATTATAATATATATAATATAAAAATACAAAAATATCGAGCAGCTATTTAAGATACAGCAGGGAAGCATCTGAAATAAGTGACTTTTCAGTGTAGTCAACTATATAACAAATATTTCATTGTGCTGTGTTCCAATTATCTATTCTAGTTAAACAGAATAAAAATTATCCCACGATCATGGACAAACGTATAGAACAGTACAGCCACTACATCACTGTCCAACCAGGCAAACAACCATCATCATGCATTGCCAATGATCAACAATGTTAAATGTTGTTAGGTGAATGTTAACGTTTCAGAAGTATTCTTGGGCTGGTCCTCGTCTTAATAGCTGAGGTAGTTGACTTGATTTGGGTGAGGCCCTTTGTGGAGCCCTTGGAAGTCCTAGAATAGCTACTGACAGGGCCACTATCTTTAGTCGAGTCCTCTGTGGAACCCTTTGAAGAGGCCTTTGCAGTACCTTTGGAATTGTGGACTGAGTAACTGCTGGCTGGTGAAAGATGCTTGGTAATGTTCTTCACAGTACCTTTGTTAGTATCCTTAACAGTGTGCCTGTCAGAATAACTGGCTAGTGTGTTAGTGTGTACATGGGTAGATGTCACTGAATTGATAGCAGCTTTAGTTACAGTAGTACTAGCAGTAACAGCTCCAGCAAAAATCCTGGAATCAGCAGTCCTGGTAATTGATTTAGGGATTGTGGACAACACAGGCTGATTTCTCTGGAGGCTTTTATCTTTCACATGTCTGCATATGACCTCACTGACAGGGCTGAGGTCATAGTGTGTGCTGACATTGGTAAAGTTGAACCTTTCTTGAGAGGACTCCACAGCAGTGCCCCTTGCCAAACTTAACTTCACAACATTTATCTTGTCTTCTAGATCTTCACTAATACAACTGCCCCTCTCTAATCTCATCTCTCCAACATGGCCACATCTGTCTTGTCTAAGTTCTTTATCATGACTACCAGTGATTTTGTCCGGATAGCTCACATACTCCTCTCTAGCATCTTTATCAAAGTCGGCCTCCTTTTGTGGGATCTCACTAATATGGCAGTCACTCTCCAATGGGACATCACCATCATTGTATTGCAATGTCCTGCACTTCTTTGATGAGTTGTTGTCCAAAGAAACCAGCTTCAGAGGGGTAGGGCTGGTGTCTGGTGGCAGGCCTCTCCTCCTTCTGGACAACCTCAGAACCCCAGGGTTCTCACCTAGCTGTCTGATGATTAAACCATTAGTCGGTGGCATTTGAACTGGAATCCTGCATGAATTTCTTCCTGAGTTCTGAAGACTCCTGAAGGTCTGGTGGTTGCTATAATAGTTGGAGACTTTTCGGTGGTTGAGAGGAGGATGCTGATTGTGAGGCAGCTCTTGGTTGCTACGCTGAGAGAGGTGTTTGTTGTTGACTTCCTGGGATCTGCTTTGGGGATGGTCTTGTGGTTTACAGATATTGCTAGGTCTTGTGCAGGGCCCGGAGGATTGTCTGCTACCAGCACCTGTTCTAGGCTTTAATGGAGGGACTGATCTGATGTATGAAGTTCTTTGTTCAGATAATCCAGTCACCATGGAAACCTGCAACAGAAAGAGATCACATGAGCTCCTTTTAAATCCTGGGAACAGCTACATTAGGGAAGAACAATCATAGTACAATTCTTTACATTGATGACCTATTGTTTTGTACAGACCCAGTAAAACAGCAGTTAGAGTATATTTAGCAGAATAAAGAGGAATATGTTGGTGGGAGCATAATTAAGAAAGCAATTACAAAAGCACAACAACCAGTGCAAAGCAGTCTGCCTTGGGTACAGGAATTGTGTGGGCCTCTTCTTGGGTTCATTTTGGTTCATGTATGAGCAGCACTGCAAAATACAAAATGCCTGGATGACAATACACAAATAGACTGAAAACATGTGTGGAGCTGTGATGTGACTGTAAAAATCAGACTGGCATAAATAACAGAGGAAACTTTGAGGTTAATATTGGCCAGAATTGAACCAATACTCTTGGAATAATCATTTGCTACGAGATCAAATCAGATACAGTGATTCACACAAAATCTAAAAGCACAAGGACAGAACTTGGCTTCAGAACTGGCTTCAACTCATGGACAATTGGAGTTCACTAGATTGAAACAGGACAGATTTATTACCAAACAAACCCTGGGAGACCTTTCACCACTTTGCAAAGAGGGTTATTTTCAAATTATTAAGCTGCATTTAAATGTCACTCATCACATTTGTCAGACAGTCACACTAACCCCTAAATTCCACCAGGAGTGTAACGTCCACAGTACATCTATGACACGTATGACGGAGCTGATCGCTGCTAATCTAGACAATGAGTGCAATTCCACGGAGCGCATAGTGTCTCTGTTTCAGAAGCATCCCAGACGACAGTGTGCTCAAAAAAATGAAGGGTACACTTAAAACACACATCGGATCATGATGAACAAATTATTCAAGTTTAAAATCTTTACTGATATACGTTGTATTGTGTTCAGAACAAAATGATGTAACAACGGTCAATGGAAACCAAAATCATCTACCCACTGAGGGCAAGATTCAAACTGAAAATCTATGCAAAAAATTGTAATCACAGGCTGAGCCAACATGAATTTCACTACAGCAACTCATAATGTGACTTATGCTGGGCTTACACTAAAAGATTTTCACAGTCACAGACTAAAACTGAAAGTCTTACTGGAGTCACAGTGCGCTCCCATCATCTTGATCGTTAAGTTTAAGGTGGTAATCTGCACTGTTTTAAATCGGTCTTTTCCTAGTCTTGGCTTATGACAAAATCAAACATTTTTGATATTATCGCAAGTTGCAGTGGCGTAACACAATCAACAACCAATAGATGAGCTCTGACATAAGTGGAAACAGTAAACCTGACAGTCAAAACCAAACCAAAACAACCACAGAAGTGGTAGATCGGCATGTACGAACAAGAAACACTAGCGGTGAAACGTCATAGGTCCCGACCAATATGGACCGTCCAGAAAGGAGCGGATGGTGGAGCTGTGGGCAGATGAGCCCTGCCTGTTCAATGCTAATGGTCCAACATATCATGACAGAGTGGCGAAGGAAAAGAGATGGACTGACATTGCAGAAGCCCTGCAAATACCCAGTAAGTGTGGTAGTTATGCTAACATGCTAATAACATTACCACTGTTTTGACTGCAGTGGCATTACCTGCTAGTTAGGCCATGTTTGCTAGTGGCATTACATTATTAAGAGCACGAATGAAAGACAATGAATGGAGTGAGCAAACTTAACTTTTTTTTTTTACAAGGAAAACAACCGTGTTACCTGTGCTAATGTAACCCAATTCATGTTTCAGTTACTGAGGTTACTGTCTCTGAGGACACAGTTTTACACACAGGGGACAGTGACTGATGAGGAGGTGTCTTCTCCTGTTGAGAATTCTAGTCTGGACAAGGACATCGCAGAGTCTGTGGTCAGGCCTTGTACACCAGGTTTATCAAGGTCCTCAAACGCACCACCATCAGAGCCCAGCATAAAGGCAAGACGTGTCAGTGACAATGATATTGAGTTTGACAAGCTTAAATTGCTGTAAGAAATGTACAAAACTGTCAGATGTGATTTCAACACAAAAAAAGATGATAACATAGAAGAAGAGTCGAGGTTTGGATGACAGGTTGCAGTTGAGGTCAAATCAAATCAAATCAAACTTTATTTATATAGCACTTTTCATACATGATAAAATGCAACACAAAGTGCTTTACAACAGTTAAAAACATTATAAAGGAAAATCTAAAAACAGAGAAAACCCATCCCTCCCACCCTCCTTATGTACATATGCACACCCACAACTACACAGACAGACAGACAGACACACACACACACACACACACACACACACACACACACACACACACACACACACACACACACACACACACAGTAGTGAGACAGGTCAGTCACATCAAAGATGCAATTTTAAAAACAAGAGCCCAAAAAACAGTTATGACTATATTGTATGGTTTTCAAGAAGCAGATCCAACCCACAATTGGATTGTGTCATTATAAGAACACAGTGACAAAACAGATTTTTAATGTGGGGTCACAGGCAGTCAGGGATATCGCATCATTTGATCTTTTTTTTTTTTTTTTTTTTTTTTTTTTTGATTTGATTTTGATTTATTTAATGACCACACAGCCAGGCTGGTGGAATTTGCTTTCAGTACAGCATGGTACAGGTTCCAACATTACATTAAACATTTCAACATTAAATGTACAGCATAACATAAATAGACTTACGGACAGACACATTACATGATACATAATACATCAGGGTCCTGCTTAGTCCTTGGTATTCAGAGTTCAGAATGTTTATTGCAATTTTTGAAGCGGGTTGTTCTAGTGGCAATTGTCCTGAAACGCCTCCCAGAGGGTAGAAGCTGGAAGGCATAGTGTGCAGGGTGGGTGGGATCAGAGATTATTTTACGGGCTCTGTGTAGTGTCCATTTGTGATGGAGTGATTCAAGGGATGGTAGGGGTGAGCCAATGCTCTGTGCTCTGTTTATGATGCGTTGTAGTTTCTTCCGGGAGAGTGTGTCAAGGCTGCCAAACCAGACTGTAATGGATGAGGTGAGGATGCTTTCGATGATGGCATAATGTAAAACTGGAGCAGGAGATGAGACCTTACTTTGAACTTTTTGAGCTGTCGGAGATGAAAGAGTCTTTGCTGAGCTTTTTTGTAGATGTGGTCTGTGTTGATTTTCCATTTGAGGTTGTTAGTGATATGGGTCCCAAGGAGTTTGAATGTGTCAGTGATGGAGATGGATTCACCTTCAATGAACACAGGAGATTTGGGAGATGGCTGGCGTCTTAGGTCGATGATGAGTTCTTTTGTTTTTGATGTGTTGAGTTGGAGATTATGGTCTGTGCACCAGGTCACTGCTTGGTTGATCTGTGCACGGTATTCAGCTTCTTGGTTGTTGGTGATGAGTCCTATGATGGTTGAATCGTTCGAGTACTTCTACAGGTTGACAGGGCTGTGGTGAGATGTGAGCTGGTTTGAAGAGAGGGAGAATAGCCAGGGTGAGAGAACACAGCCTTGGGGTGCGCCTGTACTGAGGAACAGACAGGAGGATGTGTTGTTGTTGATCTTCACCTTCTGTTGCCTGTTCCAGAGAAAGCTGTGAATCCAGCGACAGATGCATAGGTCAATGTTCATGGCCAGTAGTTTATTTAACAGTTTGGCCGGGTTTATTGTATTGAATGCAGAGCCGAAATCCATGAACAGGATGCGGGCATATGTGTTTGCAGACTCCAGGTGGTTCAGTATGTGATGAATTGCTAATTTGACGGTGTCCTTAACTGACCTGTTGGCTCTGTATGCAAATTGGTATGGGTCCATGAGGGGGGTGGTGACGGTTTTCAGGTGATTGAGTATGATGCACTCAAATGATTTCATGACTGCTGATGTCAAGGCAGTGGGTCTGTAATTGAGGCAGGAGATGGTCTTGGTCTTGGGAACCGGGATGATAATGGATTGTTAGAGGCACTTGGGCACTGAGTTTTGACAGAGGGAGGAGTTAAAGATGTTGGTGAAAACCCCAGCCAGTTCTGCAGTGCAGTGGTGGAGAACAGAGGGGCTGATGTTATCTTGGCTGGCTGCTTTATTCCTCTTGAGTCCCCTGAAGATGCTCCTCACCTCCTCTTCATAGATGGTGAAAGGAGGGGGAGGGAGGGGGTTGGGGGGAGATGGTGATGGAGCCAGTGCCTGCTCAAACCTCCCATAAAGTGTTGAGTTTGTCAGGAAGCTGACTGTCGCTGTCAAGTGTGGGGGTGAGTTTCTTTTTGTAGTTTGTCATGTTTTGGAGTTTTTTCCAGATGAAACATGTGTCATTAGTGGTGATTTGTTCTTCTAGTTTAGTGGCATAGTTGGATTTGGCTCCTCTTATTGCAAATATCAGTTTGTATTTTGCAGCCATATATTGCACTTTGTTTCCAGACAGGTGTGCTGCGTTTTTCTCCTTTCTTAATTGTGTAATAGCCTTGTTGAACCACGGTTTATTATTATTGTAATGTTTGATTTTTCTGAGTGGAATGCACAGGTCCGTGCAGTAGTTGACGTATGATGTCACTGCATCGGTGACGTCGTGGAGGTCACCTGCAACATGGAAAACTTCCCAGTCCGTGCATGCAAAACAATCCTGAAGTTTTCTGATGGCTTCGGGGGTCCAGCACCGGACAAGTTTTGTTGGGGTCTTGGAGGATTTGACTTTTTGCCTGTATTGTGGAATTAGCAGCAGCATTGCGTGGTCGGACCTGCCCAGCAGAGCTCTCGGGAAAGCACGGTAAGCCTCTTTGATGGTAGTGTAGCAGTGGTCCAGCGTATTGGTCCCTCTGCTAGGGCAGGTTACCTGCTGGTAGTAGCCGGATAGCTCAAATTAGTCTGGTAAAAGTCCCCAAGGACAATGACTGCTGTGTCCGGGTGTGAATTTTCCACTGAGGAGATGTAGTTGGCTAACTCGGCTATGGTGGTGTTAGCATTGGCCTTAGGTGGAATGTACACACAGATCATGATTACAGATGCGACCTCCCATGGGAGGAATGATGGTCTGCATTTGACAGTGAGGTATTCCAGGTGTGGGGAGCATACATGGGTGAGTTCAGTAGAGTATGTACACCAGCGTTCATTGATCATTATACAAATGCCGCCGGCTTTTGACTTGTCTGATAGTTTGGGTGATCTATCGGCACGGTGTAATGTGAAACCTGGAAATGTTACCGAAATGTACTCAGCAAGATGAGGACGAGGAAGGCTACAGACCCAGGTGGCATCAGCTCCAGACTGCTCAGGGACTGTGCAGATCCGTTCTGCAGGGTCATCCGGCACATCTTCCAGTCTGGAGAGAGTTCCATCCCTGTGGAAAATTTCCAGTCCCAAGACTGCACATCCCAGTGAGCCCAGCTACTTCCCACCTAATGAAGATGATGAAGAGGATCATACTGAACCAGCTCCGTCACCTGGTGAGCAGCAAGCTGGACCCCCTACAGTTTGTATATCAACCAGGCATTGGTGTGGAGGATACAGTGATCCACCTACTTCACTGATCCCTTTCTCATCAGAAGAATACTAGGAGCACAGTGAGAGTCATACTTTTTGACTTCTCCAGTGCTTTCAATGCAATCCAACCATCACTGCTCAGGGGGAAGCTGGAAGGAGCTGGAGTAGACTACCTGGCTGAGTGGACCATAAACTGCCTCACTAACAGACCACAGTATGTGAGGCTTCATAACTATGTGTCTGCCGTGATGGTTTGCTGCAAGGGGGCTCTGCAGCGGACAGTGCTCTCCCTTTTCCTCTTTACCCTCTGCACATCTGACTTCAGACACAACACCGACAGCTGTCACATCCAGAAGTTCTCTGATGATACAGCCATCAGTGGACGTATCACAGGGGAATGAACTGAAATACAATGAGGTCATAACCAACTTTGTCAACTGGTGTGGACTGAACCACCTGCACATAAATGCCAGCAAAACAAGGGAGATGGTGATAGATTTCTGCAGGGATGTGCCACGGATTACACCGGTCAGCATCCAGGGTTTGGACATTGAGATTGGGACGTGTACGAATACTTGGGTGTTAAGTTTAACCACAAACTGGACTGGACAAACAACACAGATGTGCTGTACAGGAGGGGCCAAAGTCATCTCCACCTGCTAAGAAGACTGAGGTCCTTTGGAGTATGTAGGGCACTGTTAAAAACTTTTTATGACTCTGTGGTGGCATCTGCAGTTTTCTACACAGTGGTCTGCTGGGACTGTGGGACCTCTGACAGGGACAGAAAAAGACCGAACAAACTGGTCAAGAGAGCTGGCTGTGTCCTGGACTGCCCTCTGGACACCAAGTGTCTGAGAGCAACTCTGAGCAAGGAGGGTACAGAAAATTTATCTTAGTGAGGAGGTGTGGTTGACCCCGTTGCTAGGTATGACACAGTCTTCTAAAAGCTGTGATTGGTTGTTACAAAAAGGGAAAAAGACCAAAAAAAAAAAAAAAAAGAAAAGAAAAAATGCCCTCCACGCTCCTACTAATGAATGGACAGTAAAATCAACTGATCATATAACTTGGACTGTATTAACAAATGTGTAATCATGACATTAATTATATGTCATGATGATGAAACTCAGCAAAATTAAATTACTTGTGACACACCTCATTCACATGCCAGTTATATTGATTTGCTTATTGTTATGCTTACTGTCCATGCTGGTAATTTTACTACTAGCAGATGAATGCATTGTTCCCTCTCCTTTTACGCACGAGCGACGAGTGTGAGAAGTGCTGGTATGTGCTGCAATCCCAAGCGAGAGCGGAGACTGGTTGTGAGAGACCCAAGTCATCACTGTTACACTGTTGCATTTTACCCGTGGCCAGGTATCACAATGTTGTGATGACTTTCATCTCAGGCGTTATTGCGTTACTGCGCTAGGTGGGACAAGTAAGCTCATCCCTGATGAGGTCAACCACGAACATTATCCCTACACAATCGAGCCGGTAGCGTGTTATTAAATCGCTGTCATTTAATGTACGGAGAATATCTCTCCTTCCTCTCCGTCTTTCCCCATCTTGTCTAAGACACTCTTAGGCTTCTTAAAAGCCTTCCTCCCTCCTCCTGCTTCAGGAGAAGCTCTCCCAGCTGAGCGTGCCTGACTCCACCTGCAGGTGGATTACAGACTTCCTGTCTGACAGGAAACAGTGCTCTTCTCCCTGTACACGAACAGCTGCACCTCCAGTCACCAGTCTGTCAAGCTCCTGAAGTTTGCGGATGACACCACCCTCATCGGACTCATCTCTGATGGCGACAAGTCTACCTACAGGTGGGAGGTTGACCATCTGGTGACCTGGTGCAACCAGAACAACCTAGAGCTCCACACTCTAAAGACAGTGGAGATGGTTGTGGACTTCAGGAAGAACTCAGCCTCACCTGCCCCCATCACCCTCTGTGACTCCACTATTGACACTGTGGAGTCTTTCCGCTTCCTGGGAACGATCATCTCCCAGGACCTCAAGTGGGAGCGGAACATCAGCTCCCTCATCAAGAAAGCACAGCAGAGGATGTACTTCCTACGGCAGCTGAAGAAATTCAATCTGCCAAAGACAGTGATGGTGCACTTCTACACAGCCATCATTGTGTCCATCCTCACCTCCTCCATCACCATCTGGTGTGCTGCTGCCACTGCTAAGGACAAGGGCAGACTGCAGCGTGTCATTCGGTCTGCAGAGAAGGTGATTGGCTGCAATCTCCCTTCTCTTCAGGACCTGTACACTTCCAGGACCCTGAGGCGTGCAGGAAAGATTGTGGCTGATCCCTCCCAACCCGGACACAAACTCTTCGAGACACTCCCCTCTGGCAGGAGGCTAGACTGACTTGCTAAGTCTTAGTTCTACTAATACTGACTGAACAAATCTGAAGAACCAGCAGGCTTTTCTGATTCTGATTCTGATTCTGATTCTGGTTCTGATTCTGATTCTGATTCTCATAACAGTTTTTCACCTTAGGAGCTCTCTTAAGGCCTAAGATGCCTTGTGAATAACTTTTATCTTACCAAGGGAAAATTCTAAGAATAATTTTAAAAATAATAATTTTCTAAGAATGACATCACTAAGAACTACTTTTAGCCTTAGGATGCTTTGTGAATACAGGCCCTGGTTAACAAGCCCACGCCATCATGCTGCTGTCACATTCCCTGCCCTAAATGCAGTCACACAACTAGGCCACCACTGCGCTGTGTAATGAACACACCTGATGACAATCAGCTGATTAGACACACAATATAACATACCTGGGTGCAGTGTGCTACCGTTTGCATCCAGATTGTTTGCCCAAGACCCCAACACTTCTCCTATCTCCTGGCCTGCGAAATAATCCTGTGTGCGCATTGAAACATGAGTGTGAATTCCCTTTCCTCCTGCATTTGATGATGGGCTGTATATCCGACATCTGCGTGCGGTTTGAAGTAGCCGCAAGCGCAGCAGTACCGCAAGTATTGTTTGTTTTGCAAGCAATGATAACGTAGGCACTATGCTGGCAACTGGAAGTAGCTAAAATGTAAATATTTAATTTGCATTATACTGATTTATTCTCGGTAAATTATTTTACGTTAATGCTGCCATGGTAGTTAATAATGTATCGTGGAGTTTGACCAATGAATTAATTTTGAGGTAATTTGCGAGAGATGTGATTAACTGCAGGTTAAGTGCTGGATATTATTTCTGATGGATAGTTTTGGTTCTTTTGTTGTTATGGCACACACGCAACTAATTTCCTGTAAACTTCCTGTAAACATTAAAGAAAAGAAACTTGGAAAGAAAAGAGAATGATCAATAAATGCCCGTTTGTGGCTAACTAAACCTCACTATGCCTGTGTCCTGTTTCCAACTCCCCAATCATCTGACCATGGTTTGCCTGTTCCCCACCTCTTTCCAAAGTGTCCCAGCGCCTCACTTTACCTAGAGTGTTCCCCACTCATTTCAGTACATATCGTACATATATATAGACTGGTGCAATTGAATGTTTTTTCTTCTGCAACAGTATTTCTCAAGTGCATTTCAATATATGGCATTAGTAGTTTTTTTTTTTCAGACGAACATTGGCAGTGTATTTTTATGAGCAGTAGTATCTTTATGGCAATAAGTATTTTATAATCTGTAATTAATGTAAATGTACATAGTTGATTTTTTATTCTTTATCCTGTATCCTCTTTATCGTGACGCTTCTATGCCACTGTTTTTGCTCTTTTTGCCATTTAATACTTTGCTGGCTGCAACAGCTTTATTTCCACTGTGTGGGATCAATAAAGTTTTATCTTATCTCATCTTATCATATCTTATCATACACTTTTACTTTCACTATTTCATTTACTACATTTTACTAGTTCTCTCCCACATTCATTTAATATTTTATTATTAGTCATATTTCTATTATTATTTTAGGTATTATTCCTGTCATTGATGTGCATATCGCTCCCTCTCTTTGGCTCTCTCTGAGAGAGAGATCATTGTTGATGTTTATTCTTCAAGATTAATGTTGTTCCCCGGGTGGCATCTCTGAACATGTCAGGAAGTTCTGATCACACTGGATGCCGGATGTTTTGTATCATCAAAAACTGCTCATGGACTATGGGCCCAGGTCTGTCCATCGCTGTGTCTTTGCTTACTGTTGATGCTCTGTAATCTTAAATTTGTGATTAGGATAAAGAGAACACTTTTTGTGTATCACTGTCAAAATTAATCTTCATAATTGAGGGTACCAGACACTATCAGACAGTGTATAGAAATGATGGTCAGACCTTGTTACCCCTCCTGACCTGTAGGGAGAGCTGACGAGGTCTCAGGAGGCGTCTGTCAGCTCCCTCTCTCCTGCTCCTCCGCTGCTGTTCCTCCTCTTGCTTCTCTCGCTCCCTCCTCCTCCGTGCCCGGGCAGTTAGGGGGCAGAAGGAGCTTACTGCTACAGAGCCTCCACTCCCTCTCAGAGACCTACAGTCTCGCTGCACTATAGGACAGCAAGACAGATACAGAGGCACAAAGACAGACAGATGGAGAGGCAGAAGTGAAGTATTGTATATGATTAATTGATCTAACTTTTTTATTTAAAGTTACCTCAATCATTGTAGTCTAAAAAAATAAATATCTCACTCACAAAGACTGATGTAACTGTATTTAAGAGAAAAAATACCCCCTGCCCTGGATTCCACTGCTCACAGACAGGCCCACAATCAGGTCAGTTGATAAGTACCTGTTGCTCTACTGAATATGTTCATGTTCTTCCCCTCAGCTGTAGTCCTGTGATTGGTGGAAAGACAGGAAGTAAGATGCTGTGTGCCAGCCTGCACTTTTGCTTGTCCCCTCACTAAGAAAGTCATGTTGTTGGGCAACGCAGCTGAACCTGAAGTGAAAGAGGAAATGCTTTCATTGATTTTGATGTGGGGGTCTCACAGACAAATAAGTACTTCCAGATGTACTTACATGAAATAACACGGACCTGTGTTTTACTTTTCTATTATGCTCATCTAAATTAATAATTAACTTTCTCCAACCAGTTTTCAGTTGATTGAGCATGTTCCACAGGCAATACAAACCAGCTCAAGCCAATTTTTTTTTTTTTTGCAGAGGGATGACACCTCAATGCATGACTGCATGACAGCTGCACTCAAAAGTTTGAATTCATGGGCCCCCTGGTAGCTCACCTGATAGAGCCCGTACCATGTATCATGGCCGACTGCAGCCCGAGCTCTCTCTCCAGCTGCCACTATCATAATGAAGCAGACATGCCAAAAAAAAAAAAAAAACTTAAAAAAGTTTGAAATTATTTGAGCCCTGTTTTACTTCATTTGCCACCTTCAAGCAGCACCACTGAATAAAGCTAAGCCGTTTCCATCCTGGTCTTGACAGGTTGTGACTCAGGGCATTGTTTCAGCAAAATCCAAGGTATGACAATGTTTTAACAGACATATAGCTCTCTACCACATTCACAATGTCTATGTAATTCACGACTTAAAGAGGGGTGTGAAAATGCTGTTCAAAATGTCTATTTTGGTGCATCTTTCAGTACCATGGACAGGGAGTGGAGGTCTAATTATCATTGATCTTTTGTTTAAACATCACAGAAAATGAAGAAATGCATTAAAATACATGTTAATTTCTAATAGGTTAAATTTTGCAAATAAATAGGCCTGAACACACATGCTGATTTGTTTGTTACCAGAAATGACACCTACACACAGTACAGAATTTTGTACAGGCTGTTGAGAACTTATCTACAGCAGCTGGGCAATATGTTTCCATAACATATTGAAAATCATGGGAGAACAAACAAGTTCACTCACTGACACTGAGGGACGGACTGACCATCTGTCATAGCAGGCACTCTCCCGGTGGGCCAACGTGCTACAGTTAGGCCCAAAAATATCTGGACAGTGACAGTTTTGTTATTTTAGCTGTTTACGAAAACATATTCAGGATACAAGTATATAATCAATGTGGGCTTAAAGTTCAGACTCTCAGCTGTAATTTGAGAGTATTCACATCCAAATTGGAGCAAGGATTTAGGAATTACAGCTCTTTAATACATAGCTGCCTCTTTTTCAAGGGACCAAAAGTAATTGGACAATTGACTCAGGAGGCTGCAAAAAAATAACAAGGCTGCATGGGCTCTTCCCTCATTAACCTGTCATCAATTAAGCAGTTAAAAGGTCTGGAGTTGATTCCAGGTGTGGCGTTTGCATTTGGAAGCTGTTGCTGTGAACACACAACATGCGGTCAAAGGAGCTCTCAATGGGGGTGAAACAGACCATCCTGAGGCTGAAAAAAAAGAAGAAATCCATCAGAGAGATAGCAGAAATGTTAGGAGTGGCCAAATCAACTGTTTGGTACATTCAAAGAAAAAGAGTGCACTGGTGAGCTTGGGAACTCAAAAAGGCCTGGACGTCCACGGAAGACAACAGTGGTGGATGATCGCAGAATCCTTTCCATGGTGAAGAAAAACCCCTTCACAACATCCACTCAAGTGAAGAACACTCTCCAGGAAGTAGGTGCATCAGTATCTAAGTCTACCATAAAGAGAAGACTTCATGAGAGTAAATACAAAGGATTCACCACAAGGTGCAAACCATTAATCAGCCTCAAAAATAGAAAGGCCAGAATTGACTTTGCCAAAAAACACCTGAAGAAGCCAGCCCAGTTCTGGAACAGCATTCTTTGGACAGATGAGACTAAGATCAACCTGTACCAGAATGATGGGAAGAAGAAAGTTTGGAGAAGAATTGGAACAGCTCATGATCCAAAGCACACCACATCTTCTGTAAAACATGGTGGAGGCAGTGTGATGGCATGGGCATGCATGGCTTCCAATGGCATTGGGTCACTTGTGTTTATTGATGATGTGACAAAAGACAGAAGCAGCCGGATGAATTCTGAAGTATATAGGTATATACTTGCTGCTCAGATTCAGCCAAATGCAGCAAAGTTGATTTGACAGCACTTCACAGTACAGATGGACAAGGATCCAAAACATACTGCAAAAGCAACCCAGTAGTTTTTTAAAGCAAAGAAGTGGAATATTCTGCAATGGCCGAGTCAATCACCATCTCAACCCAATCGAGCATGCATTTCACTTGCTCAAGACAAAACTTAAGGCAAAACGACCCACAAACAAGCAACAACTGAAGACAGCTGGAGTAAAGGCCTGGCAAAGCATCACAAAGGAGGAAACCCAGCGTTTGGTGACATCCATGGGTTCCAGACTTCAGGCAGTCATTGCCTGCAAAGGATTCTCAACAAAATATTGAAAAGTAACATTTTACCTAGGGTTATGTTTATTTGTCCAATTACTTTTGAGCCCCTGAAATGAGGAGCATTTGAATAAAAATAGCTACAATTCCTACATGTTTAATCATATATTTTTGTTCAACCCCTTGAATTAAACCTTAACGTCTGCACTTAAATTCCATTGTAGTTGTTTCATTTCAAATCCAATGTGGTGGCATGCAGAGCCCAAATCATGAGGATTGTGTCACTGTCCAAATTTTTCTGGGCCTAACTGTATTTAGGCCGACAGTCAGCCACTTTTTTTTTTTTTATTTTAAATATTGGTCTGACCGGCCCATAATACCAGACAGTTGAGTGGCCCGGTTGACATTGGGCTGGCCCAACCACATCGTTAAACACCAACCCCTTTCATTTTCGGTTCTGCCGGCGTAATGCATTCGGCAAAAAAAAAGTCAGCGCAAGAGTTTGTTCATAACCACTGACCAGCCCTAAACACATGCTGGTCTGCAGCCCATAGGTGATTTTCTTCACTGACATATGAGGGGGCTCATCTCGCCCAATGATATCATGAAACACTTCCCCTCTTTTGCGTCGGTAACGTAATCTGTTAGGATCTTTGAAAATGGAGTAAAAACGAAAAGGAGGTGCAGAGAAACTGCGAGACAAGAAGAAGCTGGCTCTTTAAGCCAACAATGCCAAATGTGCAGAAATTTCTGATGTGTTTGCCACAGCAAGGCCCTCATCAGCTCCCGTGGCCGATGACAGTGGTGGTGGTGGTGACATTGAACATACAGTAAAACCTGCGGTAAGCTGGACTGCTTTCAGAACACTTGTAATAAGTAAAGCAACCCAACCCCTTGGTAAATCTGATAATGATAAAACATCAATAACATATTTTTGGCTAATGTTCTATGGCCAGGTTAGTTTTTATTCTAGTTAGTTTGAATTACCTGTATACGCAGGTATCCATAAGACATTATGTTTGTAGCCCTCTCCCTCATTCATGTATCATCATCCCTCTTAAGTTTTCAGTTTCCACACTGCTATTTTTATCTTGAAGATTGACCAATAATTTAATCTCTCTCTCTCTTTCTCTCTCAAACATACATACATACACAGAGTTCAAAGTTCATTCAGGAGTTCAGCTACATTCATCCTTTTGGACTGGGTAAGTTTACAATATATTTGGTACTACTCTTGGAAGAGTTAGCATCTATTATATTATTATCATCTATATCTATCTATTCTTTCTCTTTCTCTTTCCTTCCTTCCTGAAACACATAGGTACACCCAATAGGATGAATTCTGCTTAAAGATCCATTACTGTGATGGAGAGGTGGAGTATACTTTTTTGTAGTATTAATAAATTACACTTTTTGGAAGTATTTAATGTGTCCACTCTCACTGATTCCTGTTAACTTGTTGCATGGCTTAAGGTACGTGGTTTTAAAGAGTTGCACAGTTGGTATACACATTCAAGAGACCGAAAAGACTGAAAAGGTGTGCATTATCGAATGTGGTGGGACGGTCTGGTCCAAAATGCCAGGGCCGATTTTTTGTCCCAGTCCGCCCCTGCTGACACTCATATTCACTGATTGGCATATTATGGATGTAGAGGTCTTCTTTCTTCTCTTTCTTCCTCTAACAGATATGTTGATGCACCTCCAAAGTGGCCGTAAATGAAATAGAAAACTGAGTCAGTAAATGCTGAATATTCAGTCCACTCATGAGGGTCATAATGGTTGCTGGAAAATCATTTGCCAGACCTTGTGGTATACTGGCCAAGTTGGCAGGTCAGTTTAAACCCTTGGTAAGTCTCTGACTCCAACTGCAGTTTCTGTTGTTCGGCTAGCAGTAGCTGCAGCTGTAGAGTCAGCTGTAGTGTTAGGAGCCTGGTTAGACTAAGGAGGGAACACTGACAGCTGCTCAGGGGCAAAAAGTTACAACACTGTCCCACTTGACTGCATTTCAGATGTTGTAGATACATCTTTACTTTTTGTGAAAAAAAAGCATCAATTGATTCTCAGTATGGCTACAACAAAGAACTGTGGGACTGGCAGCCAACGCAATGTTTTTTGTTTGTTTTCTTGCTTTTTCAGTGGTGTTCCCCCGGAGACAGCAAAAAGCAATGGTATGCAATCCCATTCTCTCTCATAAAACCATTGCTGCATCAAAACTCTTTTTCACTGAACTTTGAAAAGCACATAAAATAACACAAAAACTGGTTATGACCTTTAAACACAGAGAAATGACAGACTACTCAGAAAAACAGAATTTAAACACAACTGTGTATTGGTTCCTTAACATTAACTGAGCAGTTCTTGTATACATAGTAACACATTATATGGTGATATGGAGCTGAGCTGGCACTGAGCCTTCAACCAACCCTGTACCAAGCTCAGTTCAGACCACTTCCTATTGTGCATGTGCAGCTTCTGTGCTTGTAGCTTACCTCTCAAACAGAGAAAAGATAGGAAGTCCTCAGTCTTGGGTCGACGTCTGGTCAGAGAGGTGACTACAGCCAGGTTGTGGTTGTGATTATTTTGTTCTGATGTCATCATCCCTGGTGGTCCTGGAGAGCTGGGAGGGGACTGGGCAAACTTCCTCTGTGCTTGCAGTCTTGGTCTGCGCATACATGCATGCATGCACACACACACACACACACACACACACACACACACACACACACACACACACACACACACACACACACACACACTGACAACTCTCAGCCACTCTGTCATTTCTGTACTGACTGAGTTAAATGAGAATGAAAGTTAATTTTCCAGGGCATTTAGAATCAGACTTTCACTTTAATTTTGGTGTGTGGATATATAATAATAAAAGTTCATTGCATCATATTTGTCCTTTTAATTAGTAACTTCTTATATAACTCAAGCTTGGAGAGGCACCAGGCCAGATCATTGATTACAGACAGTGATTAGAAACCTGCATAGGTGTTTTCATGCCACAGTATCCTGGTTTCTGGTTCTGATTATACTCCATATAACATATTCAGGTGCGTCATAACCAGGACACAATGTGACAAATATATAACCAGCAAACTACAAAACCCTGCCCATAACCAGTATAATGATGTCCATGTAAACACACTCATTGTTAAGAACATACTAGGGGTGTGAGAAAAGTAAATAAAATTGTAGTAGTGTGCTTCACTGCATCATCCTGGCACACTGATAAGATTGAACACATGTAAACGCCAGACACCAGATGATAACATTAAACCATTCATGTAAAATGAGCCTAAAATGCCAATCCAAGGCACACCCAAAGTAAACTGAAACTGTTCTTAGACCATTTGGAGTATAAGTATGGAGTTTTGTTCCAACCACTGTAATTTTTACTGCCTTTGAGCAATAGAAGTTTGAAGACACTGAAATAGAAAAAGGTTTTTCTACATACTGACTGAATATTTTTTTTGCAAGTAGATGCCTGCAGTGCTAGGCTGAACACCTGAATGATTTTCTGAGGACCAAAGATGCAGACCAGAGAGGGAATTTAATAAAAAAAAAAAAAAAGAACAAAAAAACAATTCATTTTACACAAGAAATAAGCAACAGAAAACACATCATAAGGAGTGGACAAGATAAACACAAAGCACACTCAAAAGGAGTGAGGGCAGCAATGACTCGATCCTCGGGCAGGATGGTCTCAGGTTCAGCATCAGCGCCAGCTGTAGAAAACTGGCGAAACAACGCATCGGGCTTGGTGTTCCTGGAACCAGGTGTGTAGGTGAGGGGGAAATCGAACCTACTATAAAATAATGAACACCGGGCCTGCCGGGAGTTAAGGCTCTTGACTGTCTTGATGTATGCTAAGTTCTTGTGGTCAGTCCAAACCACAAATGGGTGTTCAGCTCCCTCCAGCCAGTGTCTCCACTCCTCCAGGCCCAGTTTGACGGCCAGTAATTCACGGTTTCCCACATTGTTCGGCTTGAGAGAGACGATAGGAGAAAAAGGCACAGGGGTGCAAACAATTATCAGGTTCAGCATATTGGGATAGCATTGCCCCCACCCCAGTGTCTGAGGCATCAACTTCTACAATGAACGGTTTAGAGGGGTTGAGTTGCACCAATATGGGTGCAGAAGTAAACAGCCCCTTGAGTCTTTGAATGCACGGTCAGCCTCGTCTGACCAGCTAAACTTCATTTTGGAAGAAGTTAGCCAAGTCAGCGGAATGGCTATCACACTGTAGTCCCGGACCAATCTTCGATAGAAGTTAGACAACCCCAGAAATCGCTGAAATTCCTTTCGGGTCTCTGGGACTGGCCACTCCACCACTGCTCTTATTTTTTCGGGGTCAGCCTTCAAGCTACATTCCTGGATGATGAAGCCTGGAAATGTCACAGTGTTAGAGTGGAATTCACACTTTTCCGCCTTGACAAACAGGCGATTTCCTAACAGGCGAGAGAGCACCTGTTGCACATTGCCTTGATGTTCCTCGAGGGAACGGGAGAAAATCAAAATGTCATCCAAGTAGACAAACTGGTTAATGAAATCCCTCAATAAATCATTTATCGGCGCCTGAAAGACAGCTGGGGCATTAGTGAGACCGAAAGGCATAACCAGGTATTCATCCAGGTGTGTTGGAGGCAGTCTTCCACTCGTCCCCCTCCCTGATACAAGCCATCCATCTTCTATACCTGGGCTGGAGCCTATCCCAGCTGCCAACAGGTGAGAGGAAACACCCTGAGCCGGTCGCCAGCCGACTGCAGGGCAACATATACAGACAAACATCCATTCACGCTCACACTCACACCTAAGGACAATTTTAAGTCAAATAACCTAATGAGGTCTGTGGGAGGAAGCCAAGGAAGCCAAGGAGGAAGCAGAGAACCCAAGCATGCACGGGAAGAACATGCAAACTTCACACAGAAAGGCCCCGCCGGACCCAGGGATCGACCCGGCGACCTTCTGGCTGTGAGGCACGTGCACTACCTGCTGCGCCACCGTGCCACCCACCAGGCGATATACATTGCACAATTCCAACTTAGAAAAGATTGTGGCTTCCTGCAGGGAATCAAAAACAGAGTTTATGTGTGGTAAGGGGTATTTGTTTTTTGAGTTTTTTACAGTTATTTTGTTCAAGCCCCTGAAATCAATACACGGTCTGAGAGTCTTGTCTTTCTTTGAGACAAAGAAAAATCCTGCACCTGAAGGAGAGGAAGAGGGTTGAATTATTCCTGCCGCTAGCGAGTCCTTGATGTACTTCTCCATCGCCTCCCTCTCCGGGCGTGCCAAGCTGTAGAACCAGCTGCTGGGTAGAGGTGCGCCCAGGAGGAGATCGATGGAGCAGTCGTAGCATCGGTGCAGAGGAAGAGACAGCGCACGCTCCTTACTGAACACCTCCTTAAGGTTGTGGTAAACAGTAGGAACGGAGGAGGGATCCAGTGCATACGGAGGGGAGGCTGTAGTGGCGGCGATTCCACCTGCAGGGGGAACAGCTGAGCGGAGACAGAGACAGTGGCACTGAGAACTCCATCCGACAATTTTCCCTTGGCCCCAGTCAATCTGGGGATTGTGAAGCTGTAGCCAAGGATGGCCTAGGACCATCAGAGAGTGCAGTGAATGCACAACAAAGGAACGAGATTTCCTCCTGGTGGTTCCCAGAGATGATCATTTTTATGGGAGTGGTGCGGTGTGTTACCTCGATCATGACTTCACCATTGAGTGTGTAAGCCTTCACAGTCGTCTCTAGCTCCTCCAGTTGAAAGGCCACGTCCATGGCCAAGTGCTTGTCCATCAGGTTCTCCTCTGCACCAGAGTCTATGAGAGCTAATACAGAATGCATCTCCTCCGCCACACAGAACGAAGCCCGCACTTGAAATTTGTGTCTTTTGGGGACTTGGAGACTGGGCTCAACAGTACCCCCAAATCTACTGCCGAGCTGGCCCCTTTAGCCAAATGGGGCAGACAGCCAAAACATGACCCACTTTGCCACAGTACACACACTCACCCGCTCGGATCCTGCGGAGGTGCTCGGCGGAAGACAAATGAGCTCTTGCTAGCTGCATGGGCTCCTCCTCCGCAAGTGGCTGGAAAGTCCAGCAATTGTCTCAGGTGGCGATCTCATCCTGAAGATGCTCATTGAGTCTGTGCAGAAACATGCCTCTCAGCACCGTGTCATTCTAGCCGGCATCGGCTGAAATGGTAAGAGAGTTCACAGCGTGTTCTCCCGCTGATTTGATTTCCTTGTGTTAAACAGAACAGATGACTGGAAGCATCACCGGCGTGGTTGGGGTGGTCAAACACTAGCCTTAACCTCCTCTCAAATTCAGCGAACGTGAGAGCGCTAATGTTTGTGCTAGTGTTCAGTGCCTAAGCCCAAGTCAGAGCCTTGCCTCTCAGCAACCCAAATGTGTGATGAACTTTAGCTTGGTCTGAAAAGAAACAGCGTGGCCCTTGTCTGAAGACAATATTATAATGAAGCAGAAAACCCTGGCACTAACTGCGGTTCACGGAGGGAAGTTTGCAGCTAAAACTGCTGTGCGAGCAAGCCAGTGAGTTGAGCTATGTGGCGTGAGAGCTCGGTGACCTAAGACACCATGTACTGGTTGGATTCACACAGGGTCTGTGTAGGGTATGTTCGTGCTGTCCTAGTAAGACCACTGATATGTGACTGCTTTCTTTACTAGATGTGCTGGATCCATACTGGCCGGATTGTTCTGTTAGACAGAAGGCCTGAACGATTTTCTGAGGACCCAAAGATGCAGACACACTCAAAAGGAGTGGAAAAGAAACAAACTAAAGCACACTCCAAGCATGAGTGGAATTGAACAAAGGGAGCTCCGACAAATCGGGTTTTCTGAGGCAAGGCACACACTGACGCGGCAGGCAGACAAACTGAAACAGAGCACACACTAAGTGCCAGTCCAAACAAACTAAAATTAGCACACTCACAATGAGAGGGGATAGTAACGTAGTACTCACACTGATTGAACGAAGACAACGCCACGGATTCGGGACAATCCAGCAACAGGTAGGAGAGAGCTCTCCCGTTTTATCCTGTGCCTAATCATGGTCATGAATATCTTACATATGATTTTCTAATAGTATGTATAACCATTTTCCAAAAAAGGTTCTGTATTTTATTTATCTTGACAAATATCTATATTTAGGCCATATAAAGTCATATTGTGGGTATCTATACTCATATTTAGATTATATATCTTTATATTGAGGCCATTTACAAAGTAGCTTCAAACCCTGTGTAACATCCCTATTTGCACTGAATTCCTTGATTTAGCTGTAAATTACCCACTAAAGCAGCATGTCCTTGTTTTCAGAGTTTCATTGGCTATATGAAGCAACAGTGATCTGCACAATTATTTGCAACTGGCTCCATCTTTACACAAAAGGACAGACCAAGGCGGTTTCAACACAGACTCTTATTGGCTCTTGTCAGCTGTATATATGAAAAGGATACTGACTGGTCAAGTGACGTGTCAATCCAACAGTCCAATCCAAAGTGTGCTGGTCATCTTGAGACCAACATGTTGCCTATGTGTGCATGCTTACTGGAGTTGTAATGTTGAAAATTTGGAACATTAGTACATCTGCCAGCTAATTTGAAATAATAAAACAATTTTCTGTGGATTGTTACAGTGTTTATATTAAATATTCTGCTGGATTGGGTCATCTTGACCTTTGTCAATTTAACTAGATCATTTTTGTTGGAGTGTTATTGATTGTTGGATTACTATAAGATTTCACTGATGAGTCACCTCGATTTTATAATCGGTCATTTGTTGTTGGCACTGATTGTACCTGCTGTTGCAATTGTATCTTGAAATGGTTTGCACTGATTGGTTCCTACCTTTTCAATGTTGTATGGCATGAGCGCAAACTTAAACATGGCATTTGTGTCCGTAGATGTACAGACAATTTAACACTCTGAATGACATTAACCATTGACCATTTAACACTCGATGTTAGTGCTGGAGTATTCTTGCCAGGGTTGATGGCAGCATTGTATACTTTTTCTCCAGCTGTCATGTACATAGGATTGAACATGCAAGCATGCATGCATGCAAAAACACACCACAGCAACAGACCTTTTGCTGGCAGTGTCCTCTTTGTCAAGATGGACGCTAGCAGGGCGGCACTGTTGAGGGTGTTTCTGTAAGGACCAGCTCCAGCTTGAACTAGCTGACTGGAGGGATTGACATCGCTTGATACCATTAACCATGGATCCTTGAGAGAGCAGTTATAACTTTAGTTACTCACATGAAGTAGTTTTAGTGCTTTGACAAATGCTCTATACATACAATGTTATATAAATCAAAGTAAACAAAAGTGAAACAAAACTATAACAAAAACAGTACATGACATACTAGAAATAGTTTGCATTTCAAACAGTGTTAATAGCCAATATCAAAGCTTTCTTTCATGGACACTTAAAATTATTAAACTAAAAAAGTATATTTTCTACCAGCCCAAATGCATATTAGTCACAGGTGTGAAAGTTTATTAAATACAAGCAGTCAAACAAAACAACAAACTTAATTGGATGAGAAAATTCTACATTGTAAACCATCGCAGCTTACATACACTTCCTGCCTCAAGTTTAATGTACTCTACTTAATGTAGTTGTATGCAATGAGCAATTCAATACAATGCAGAACCCATAGTGACTCTTTTGAGTAATTTTTTGTGTTCCCACACCTCAACAATTCAGTTATGATACAAGAATACAATGCTATGATAACTGATCGACAAAACAGTGAAAATAAGATTGGGTAATAAACTGGAATTATCCTTAGAGGAACTTCCACAGTCGCGGCAGTGCGCTGAATTATAAATTACACAGATACAACTATGGTTAAGAAAAAAGAGAACAGGAGCAAAATGATACTAACCACTGGGGCTTGTGGGAGTGTGTGACCTCAGTGTCCGGGCCTTGACAGGAGTGCTCAGCAGTGTTTGTGTGTTTTTGGGTATGCAGGTGTTTTTCACTAAATGTTTGTGCTGACTTCGATGTGTGTACTTTGCAGTTTCAATGTATTTTGAGTTCAGCAATGACAGTGTATTTTGTGTTTTATGTGAGCGTAATTTCCTGGTTGATGCGGAATACTTCTGGAACATGTGTGTATTTTCTTGAAGGTGTGTATGCTGTACAGTATGTGTAATTTTCCCTGTACAAACTTTTGACTGTGTTTGAATGTTCTGTAGTGTGTGTGTACATTTATTTGTGTGTGTGTTTGAGTCCTGAGAAAAGTTAGTTCTTTGCCCTTTGTTGTTGTGTTCATGAGGGCATAGGTGTTTTGAAATGTGCATATTTTGTGCCGTGTGTCTGTTTTTCTGTGTATGTGTGTTTTGTAGTCTGTGAGTGACTTTTTGCTGTGGTGTGTGCACACTCTGTCTTGTGCGTGTGTTTTTCTGTGTGTGTGTGTTAGACAGTGTCTGTGTCTTTTGCTGAGAATGTAACAGTGTATTTTTTGAAGTGCATTTGTGTGTACGCGTGTGTATGTGTGAGTGTTTGTGTGTGGTACGGTGAGTGTCTCTGAATTCCCTGAGGGACAGAAAAAGAACTTTACGGACCAGACGTTCTTCACACCATGGCATGCCATCACTGACGTCCTGCAAAGTCACAGACACATACACCATCAGCTTTGCTCACACTACCATCTGAGAGTTATTTCTCCTCAAATTAGACGAATTTCATCCAACACATCATACTTCTTCTTGCAGACTGCAATAAGACAAAGGTAATACTGAACAACAAAAAAGAGGTGCCAGATGTATATTCAGTACTATTCACCTATTCACCTTGTTTTTATTTGAATTATAAAGCCATGTGTACAAATATATTTATATATTTATATATATATATATATATATATATATATATATATATCTCAATGATTATG